>LVTN01002173.1:6227-16808 GCA_001649415.1 Musa itinerans | reverse complement strand
CTCACCAGCATTCTGCTCTTCGTGCTCACAACCACGGCGTCGGCCAAGGGGTGCACTGAGGTGGAGAGGGACGCCCTCCTCACCTTCAGAGCCCGCATCGTCGATCGGTCCCACCGCCTGTCCTCGTGGCGTCGCCGAGTAGACTGCTGCAGATGGAACGGCGTGGTGTGCGACGACACCACAGGCCGCGTCGTGGAGCTCAACCTCCAGAATTCGGCGGACATTACTTTCGAGACGAATCAGGCGGCTCTGCGGGGTGAGATCAGTCCGTCCTTGCTCTCTTTAACGCATTTGGATCGCTTGGATCTCAATCACAATGACTTCGGGGGGTCACCGATCCCCACCTTCCTGGGCTCTTTCCCCAAGCTCACGTATCTCAACCTCTCCTGGTCCAACTTCAGCGGAGCCATTCCGCCCCAGCTGGGCAACCTGTCCAGCCTCCGCTCGCTCGATCTCCATTCGTATGGCTTATCGAGCGATCGCCTGCACTGGCTCTCGCGTCTCTCTTCCTTGAGATACCTCGACATGAGCGGTGTGAACCTTTCCATGGCCTCCCACGATTGGCTTCATTCAGTGAACATGTTGTCCTCACTGGAGGAGCTACATTTACCATACTGTCGCCTCACCGACCTCCCCTCTTCTCTTTCCCATGTCAACCTTACGACGTTGACCATTATCGATCTCCGTGGCAACCTCTTCAACTCTACCTTCCCCAACTGGCTTCTACAACTCCGCAGCCTGTCCTATCTTGCTCTTGGCGATTCAAAGTTGCATGGCGAGCTACCTGCTGGGTTCGGGAGATTGACTCAGCGCCAATTCACTCTCTGGTCCTCTCCCCGCGGAGATTTGGAGTTCGAGGAGTCTAACAAGCATCGACCTCAGCTTTAATTCGTTCAGAGGTCCCGTGCAAGTGGAAGCAGGGAATCGGACTAGTCTCTCACACGTATATCTGATCAACTGCTCACTCACTGGCCGCATCCCTGCTGCGATTGGGAGTTTGACTCGTCTCAAGGAGCTGCGCCTCAGTGGCAATCGACTCACTGGTCCCATACCTGCCGAGATTGGTAATTTGACTGCTCTAACAACGCTCGACTTGGGTCATAATTCTCTCTCTGGAACCGTACCACCTGAGATCGGCAAGCTTTCCAACCTAACCTCTCTTGATCTCTCCCTCAATTCCCTGAAAGGTACCATGTCCGAACTCCATCTCGCCAACCTTGCCAAGCTAGATGTCTTATACTTGTACAGGAACTCCTTGGACATCGCAATAGGCCATGACTGGATTCCACCTTTTCAACTCGAGACGATCGGTCTGGATTCCTGTAAGCTGGGCCCTTCGTTTCCCGGATGGCTGCGCTCACAGGGATCCATCGTGGATTTGAATTTGTCGAACACGAGTATCGAGGACACTTTGCCTGACTGGTTCTGGAATTCTTCTTCCTCGTCCATTATGGTCATAAATCTGTCCCACAACAAGATTTCCGGCACTCTGCCGGCATCCTTGGAGAGTCTAACAAACTTGATGTTCCTAAATTTGAGCTCTAATCTGTTCCAAGGTCTCATCCCTGTTTCGCCACCACTCCTACAAGCACTGGATCTATCAAGCAACGCTCTCTCAGGACCGCTACCATCGACCTTTGCACCGGTGTCGGAATACTTGTTCTTCTCAAACAACCATATTAACGGGAGCATACCATCCTACGTGTGCACTTTGCAGCTGCTCTTTGCCCTCGATCTGTCGAACAATCAAATATCAGGAGAAATGCCTCGGTGTTGGCAAGAGACAAATGAACTTTTGTTTATCGATCTGGCGAATAATAAGCTCGGTGGAAAGATTCCTAACTCCATCGGAAACTTGACCAAGCTCAAGTTCTTGCACCTGAACAACAACAGCCTCCATGGATATCTTCCACCATCGTTGCAAAACTGTAGCCGTTTAGCTGTTATCGATCTCGGTCGCAACCATTTTTGGGGCAACATACCGGCATGGATCGGACAAAGCTTTCGATATCTGGAGGTACTTTCGCTACGCTCGAATATGTTGTCAGGCAACATTCCGCCACAGCTTGGTCAACCAAGTAATCTTCAAATCAATGACTTTGCCGATAACAAGCTATCAGGGATCATACCACGCTCCTTTGGTAATTTCAGCGCCATAATTTCCATGTCAAAGTCGATGTCTTCCACTTTTACGACCCACATGGACTTGTCTCCGTTCCGCGAAAGCATAACTCTATCTACAAAGGGACGTGAACTAACCTTTTCGTCTATTCTATATCTTGTGAAGAGCATCGACCTTTCAAAAAATTATTTGACAGGAGCAATCCCCACAGAGATCGGGTACCTTTACGCACTTCAAACTTTAAATCTATCAAGAAATAGCATTGGATGTATGATTCCGAGTACTATTGGCGGAATGAAATCACTGGAAACTCTTGACTTGTCATTCAATGACTTGTCCGGATCCATTCTTCAAAGCTTATCCGGCCTGAATTATCTGAGTGGCTTGAATCTATCTTATAACAATCTATCATGAGCCATTCCATCGGGTTATCAACTTCAAACACTTGCAGCATCCAGTTACATCGGTAATGCGTATCTTTGTGGGCCTCCGGTTAGCAAGAGTTGCCTCGAGTAGACAAATATCAATGCGATATACGAGAAGGAGGAAGAAGGATTTCATGCATTTTTATTTTACTTTGGCGTCACACTCGGTTATTTGGTTGGACAGTGGTGCGTGTTTATCATCATGCTATTTAAGAAAGATTGAAGGATATTTTATTTGCCAATGATCGATCGAATATATGACAAAGCGTGTGTGGCAGTCAAGATAAAGATCAACGGATGGAAGATCAATAAAGGAGAGAGACGTACTCGAAAGTGAAGGTAACGTTATTGTATTATACATAATATGTGTTTTGAGTACTCAAAAGTCAAAGTCTTTTTATCTATCTATCGCTACCAGCGCATCAATTTTCACGTTTTACAGGAGTCTATGATGGGTTGTGGAATAGGCGGGCCATCACGCCCGCACACCACCCACTCTATATATACATGTCCTCCACCGCCTACCATCTCTCAGTACACTATGCACTCACCAAATAGCATCATGGCCTCTTCCACCAGAAGCACACACCCTGTGTCATCAAGATAGTATTAACAACCCCTGGAATAAGAAGACGACACGTTTTATCTTGTGTAAGAAGACGACACGTTCTGATGTGGCGGAGTCACGGACATCAGAATCAAACCATGTGGAATGAGAGAGGCATGAATTAGATTTCACACTCGATGCGCTAATATCGCATATGGGCCGAATGAGACATGATGGTACAGCACAATGCAACACAATTAAATGGCCGTGTCTTTCAAGTTTGAAATCCAGTACCAATCTCTTTCTTTGTTTAAATGGCGGGGTGGAAACCAAGTTTGAGTAAGTTACACTGTCATGCACTGCAGGACCAGAAGGAGTCAAATACCACACAAGTCAAGTCTTTATTTATCTCTATCGCCACCAGCGCATCAATTTCCACGTTTCACGGGAGTCTGGGATGGGAGGGCCATCACGCCCACACAGCGACTCTATATATGGACTCGTCCTCCACGGCCTACCATCTCTCAGTACACTATGCATTCACCAAATAGCATGGCCTCTTGCACCAGAAGCACACACCCTTTGCCACCGCCTCTTGCACCAGAAGCACACACCCTGTGCCACGGCACTACGCTTTCGGGCTTTGGCTTACGAGAATTCTTTTGTTCACGGCGGCAACAACGCCGACGACGAAGGGGTGCGTAGAGGGCGAGAGGGACGCCCTCCTGGCCTTCAAAACCGGCCTCGTCGCGGGTCCTTCCAGCCGTTTGTCATCATGGCGAGGTCGAGTAGAGTGCTGCAGATGGAGCGGGGTGGTCTGTGACAACACAACCGGCCATGTCGTGGAGCTCAACCTCCAGAATTCCGACCCTGATAACGACGAGACGTCTATCGGAGGTGAGATCGGACCATCCTTACTCCTGCTAACTCATTTGGAGCGCCTCGACCTCAGCAACAATGACTTCGGTGGGATCCAAATCCCGGAATTTTTTGGTTCCCTTACCAAGTTGACGTATCTCGACCTCAACGGGTCCTACTTCGGCGGAGCCATTCCGCCCCAGCTGGGCAACCTGTCCAGGCTCCGCTATCTCGACCTAAATTCACTACATGACTTAACGATCGATGGCCTGCACTGGCTCTCGCGTCTCTCTTCCTTGAGATACCTCTACATGGGCGGTGTGAACCTTTCCGTGGCCTCCCACGATTGGCTTCAAGCAGTGAACATGTTGTCCTCACTAGAGGAGCTACATTTACCAGACTGTGGCCTCACCAACGTCCCCTCTTCTCTTTCCCATGTCAACCTCACAGCACTGGCCACTCTCGATCTCCATGGCAACCTCTTCAACTCCACCTTCCCCAACTGGCTATGGAAACTCCACAACCTCTCTTATCTTGATCTCAGTTTTTCTATGTTTCATGGTGCCATACCCGCTGGGATTGGAAATTTGACTGGTCTAAAAGAGCTTTATCTTAACAGTAATTCACTTTCAGGTCCCATACCTATTGAGATTGGACTTTGTAATAGTCTAGAACTTATCTATCTAAGTGATAATTCACTCTTTGGGCCCATACCTGCTGGGATTGGGAATTTGACTGGTCTAAGAAAGCTTTATCTTAATGATAATTCACTCTTTGGATCCATACCTGCTGAGATTGGGAATTTGACTGGTCTAACAGAGCTTTATCTTAGTGATAATTCACTTTCAGGTCCCATCCCCATTGAGATTGGAAATTTGAATAGTCTAGAACTTATAGATCTCAGTGATAATTTACTCTCTGGATCGGTACCTACTGAGATTGGCAAGCTTCCCAACCTCACTTATCTTTTTCTCGATAATAATTCCCTGGAGGGTACCATGTCTGAACTCCATTTTGCTAACTTAACCAAATTAAATGAGCTTGATTTATCTAAAAACTCCCTAGCCATGTCAGTAGATCATAATTGGGTTCCTCCTTTTCAACTCCGACTCATCATACTAAATTCTTGTAAGTTGGGTCCTGCATTTCCAAGATGGCTCCGTTCACAAAACACCATTGAAGGTTTGGAGATGTCTAACACAAGAATTGAGGACGTCTTACCTGATTGGTTTTGGAATAATTCTGCTTCTTCTATAAATCTCTCCCAAAATCAGATTAGCGGCACTTTGCCAACTTCCTTGGAGCATATGACAAACATGCATTTTCTGAAACTGGGTTCCAATAAGCTTGAAGGCCTAATTCCTCATGTGCAACCTTACTTGCTTTTTTTGAATCTGTCTTATAATTCTTTTTCAGGATCATTGCCATCAATCTTTCCCACAGTAGAATTGAGAATCTTGGATCTCTCACATAACCATATTAATGGGAGCATATCGTCCTTTATCTGCAATTGTAAACAACTTGAAATCCTCGATCTATCGAGCAACCAAATATCAGGTGAAATTCCATGGTGTTGGCAGGAGACAAACTACTTTTCCTCCATTAATCTAGCAGATAATAAGCTCTCGGGAGAAATTCCTAGCTCTATTAAAAAATTGACTCAACTTGAATATTTGCACTTAAATAATAATAGTCTACATGGGCATCTTCCATTGTCATTGAAAAATTGCAATAGACTAATTTTTCTTGATCTTGGAGATAATAAATTCTCGGGCAGCATACCTATATGGATTGCACAAAATTTTCAAGCCCTAGAGGTACTTCGACTGCGCTCAAATATGTTTTTCGGTAACATTCATACAGAGCTTGGACAACTTGATTATCTACATGTTATCGACCTTGCTAATAATAAATTATCAGGGCCAATTCCACGCTCCTTTGGCAATTTAAATGCTACAATGAGTTATGGGAGACTGCGTTTGATTAATCGAGACAAACAAGAATTTTATATGCCCTTTGGAAGGGACCTCCCTACTTTATTGCCTTGGGACATTTATGATGATAGCATCACTCTAACTATAAAGGGAAGATATTTTAGTTTCTCAACCATTCTTTACCTTGTCAACATTATAGACCTTTCAAACAATAATTTGACAGGAGAAATTCCAGTAGAAATCGGGTCTCTTTTAGCACTCCAAACTTTAAATCTATCAAGAAATAATTTTGTCGGTCAAATTCCAGAGGCAATTGGTGGCATGAAGTCATTGGAAACTCTAGATCTTTCATTCAATAAGTTATCCGGAGTCATTCCTCTGCTGTTCAAGAAAGATTGGAGGCTCTTCTATTTTGCAACGGTGGACGAGATGTACGACAAAGCATATGTAGCAGTCAAGATAAGACTGCGAAATTGACATGACGCAGCAATCAAAGGAAGGCCGGTCGAATGTGATGCAAGTTTCTTTTGTGTTATAAGACAGACTTACTCCACATTTCGGAAATCCATGTCTTTCAAGACCATCAGTCTTTGGTTTCTTCCAGATCGACAGAAAAAGGAGTGCAGGGAAGACTTCCACGGGGAGGGTGGATTCATCTTACTAAATTGCACTCTCGTTGGACTAATTCTTCACGCTTCCCTTCGAGCCTGATGGCGACGGCACTCGTTTTCGTTTGGAAGGTTCCGTGGAAAGATCGTAGAATTAATCTCTGAATCCGTCAGATTGTGCTCTCACCATTATAATGTCCTCCTCCTCCGCCGTGGTGCCCGTGGACGTGATCATGCTGTTCAAGAAAGATTGGAGGCTATTCTATTTTGCAATGGTGGACAAGATGTACGACAAAGCGTATGTGACAGTCAAGATAAGAATGCGAAATTGACATGACGCAGCTGGTCGAATGTGATGCAAGTTTCTTTTGTGTTATAAGACCGACTTACTCCACATTTCGGAAATCCATGTCTTTGAAGACCATCAGTCCAGATCGACAGAAAAAGGAGTGCAAGGAAGACTTCCACGGGGAGGGTGGATTCATCTTACTAAATTGCACTACCGTTGGACTAATTCCTTCGAGCCTGATGGCGACGGCACTCGTTTTCGTTTAGACGGTTCCGTGGAAATATAGTAGAATTGATCTCTGAATCAGTCAGATTGTACTCTCACCATTATAATGTCCTCCTCCTCCGCTGTGGTGCCCGTGGACTCCATGCTGCTGCAGTCTGCAGAGTCTACCGCTTCACGAAAGGTTTCAACAGTCATGCACTTGTTGTTCTGCATTCATTTCTGGCTAAAACAGACGCTTGATATTGAAGTTCAACTGCACTATGGGTCTTCCAGCATTTGATGTAAAAGAAGATGTTTTCCGACTCACCAACTTGCCCAAAGTTGAAGCCATGTGCGTGTGAGTGCAAAACGAAGGCCTACTCTTGAATTAACCTAAATGGTCAACCAAAATTGACTAATCCAACACCTTATAGTCACACAAACAATATATGACTAATACGTTAACAGTCAAAGTTACATGAATAATATATAACTAACATATTATGATTGATAGTATAACTTAATGTGATTCGCATAACAACAAATTGATGTCACATGGATGGCATATTCGATACTTCAACACCCAAAAATGAGTCCAGTTAGTCAATACGTGTCCTGGATTTAATACATCATGATGTCATTATCCCAATTTGATTCAAGAACAATTTTTTTCAAGAACTCATTCAAACTCAATACAAACTTGATCATCAAAGGAACACTAGTCGAGAATTCTCCCAACTAATTAGTTTTATAGGTTTGAGGTAATTAAATCATTAATAATTATAATTCACAATGAGATTGATAGGAGAAGAACCTTTGTTATCTCGAAGTTGGTTCAAACTTAGACAACAAAAAATTACGCTAAAACAAGTTAAACTTATATTTCAAGTAGCAAATAGAAGTACAAATACGCGCTCCGCATCTCTGAGATAGAATTTTGGATATGACGATTAGAATAGTGATATGATGATCATAATAGCTTTTAGCCTCCAACCGGAAGGGTTTTTTTTTTTGGGCAAGGGGTCCTTGGGACTATCATGGTCATATAATGTTTTTATGGATGGATTCTAGTGAGCCCTATAAATGGAATTGTTAGATAAGATGAGATATCTAATACAAGTGATGCAAGAGAAAAACGAGGACCAAAAATACTTTATTATAACCTATACATTCAATGGTATCGATTTAATTGCTTTGTAATTGTTAGCTAAGATGAGATATCTAGTTTAATGATCGAAAAGAATTACGCTAAAACAAGTTAAACTTATATTTCAAGTAGCAAATAGAAGTACGAGTACGCGCTCCGCATCTCTGAGATAGAATTTGGATATGATGATTAGAATAGTGATATGATGATCATAATAGCTTTTAGCCTCCAATCGGAAGGGTTTTTTTTTTTTTTTTTTGGGCAAGGGGCCCTTGGGACTTTATTGTTATAAAATATTTTTTTTTTGTTAGATAAGATGAGATATCTAATACAAGTGATGCAAGAGAAAAACGAGGACCAAAAATACTTTATTATAACCTATACATTCAATGGTATCGATTTAATTGCTTTGTAATTGTTAGCTAAGATGAGATATCTAGTTTAATGATCGAAAAGAAAAAAAAATCAAGAACTGACCCAAAGGTAATTGGAATATTACGACTAGTTTTTTCTTAAAGTTCTATTTAACCATAAATAGAGAAATCACAAAAATACTCTATACAAAGTCATGTTCTTCTTTAACAGACAGACAGAAGAAGACAAATATTACGGCAGAACAACATAAAATTAATAAAAAGAGGGGATAAACTAATTTACAGCTTACAGCCAGTAAAAACATAAATGTGGACAAATGTGTGTGTCTCATGGAATCAAAGATGAGCTGCTCGGTCGTCTGAGTCGCAGTGGACTGGCAGCGAAAGATTCGGTTTGTCCGATCTCACGTGATGGTCCAGTCGACCACAATCGGAGTAAACACACAGCAGCAACATTGAGCTCCCCTTCTCTCTCTGTCTCTCTCTCTCTGTCGATCCATAGGAAACTAAGTAGCACACGGTCTCAGCCAATCCCCGTCGCTGTGCGGTCGCAGTGACCGCTTGGTATGTCTGAAAGGGTAGACGATGGAAGGAAGACGGGGAATGCGTTCATAACACCGCGTGCTAATCACATCATCCCATAAGGCAATACGTCTATATATAATCAGCAACCCAACATGCCAAAAAATCACGCAGATGAACACAGTAGGAGATGCATTCTTGGTAGTCGAGCCTCCGACCTGGCCCATCATAAACACACATGGAAGCAGGCCCAATGCACGGTGGTCGTGTAGTTCCACAAAGGTTCCCTTCCACGCTCGTCAAATCTTTGTGGTGAACCTGTGGACCTCCGGTCGATGAGACTGATTTCGATTTGAGGATCTGATGTACACTCGGATATTTGATCGGATCATGGAGCATGTATGTTATCATTCTTTTCGAGAAAAAAAATGGAGGATTTGATATTCTTGAATGGTTGATGAAATGTATGACGAAGCTTATGTAAGGATCTCTGTGCCCTTCGCCAACTCGAGTGCAGTGGAGTAACGCTTCCCCACGCGGCAAAGCTGATCCATACATCTTCATAAATCAGTCATGGAAGACAAAGTTGTCAAAAGGTGAAGGCCGGCCGGCGAAGCAGATGTAATGATGTTACCGTCGATGAGGTACGAGAATGACTGGGAGAAGATCCACTAATTGTCATGGATTACAGCCTTCCCATCCCACCACCAATGAGGGCGAGGTGGAAACGGAAAAGGAATGCTCGGTGTGTTTGCGAGACTTGGGTACGCGACTTCCTATTGCCTTTTCGTTTCCGTTACGTTTACGCTTGTTCTTTCTCTGCTCTCCTTTCCTCGAAAGTAAAGCAGGGAAGAAAGCAGCATTAATTATTGTTGTTTGAGGCGGGACGTGGGAATGGAATCCCACTTTAGAGTATCGTGCTTGTGAACGCGGGAGACTCGGTGAAGTCATGGTCGGGTCATTTCGTGACTCCATCGATCAAGCCATTGTGCTCGTCAAATCTTTGTGGTGGACCTGTGGACCTACAGTCGTTGAGATTGATATCGATTTGAGGATCTAACATATGATAACAGAGAGATTTCATCTGATAAAAGAGAGATATCTTCAACTGTATAGCAGATGAGATTTCCTCAACTGCATGAGGAAATCTCTCTGCTCAGTTAAAGAAATATTCTCTTTCACCATGTATAAATAGACTTCACATGATACTACTTGAAGTGTACTTTTTGCTTTATCTTTATAAATTCATTCTTCATTCTCTCATTCTATCATGGTATCAGAGCCATTTTGCCTTGAGCAGAAATTTTTTTTTTCCTGAGCTGACGCCGATCCTCTTCCTCCTCCACTGTTGCAACCTCCAAACATCTTTGGTAGGATCAATGTTCTTGGTGAATTGAGGAATTCCGGCTATTCTATCTCCACAACTCCGGTCGCTGCCTGTCTGCAGTCACGCATTCCACCTCAGCATCGTTGGTGAAGCCCGATCTAGTCAACAAGCCTCCGCTCACAATTGCGCAAGCCAAACGATCCCTTCGACGCACCTCCGGAAAC
>LVTN01002171.1:0-34051 GCA_001649415.1 Musa itinerans | reverse complement strand
CTTCCGATCTATATATATATAATTTTACATATAAAATATTTTCCCCAGGCGGGGTGATGTCGCGTCGCCTTTATATATATATATATATATATCCTTCTCCGGGGGATGTCGCCTTTAAAATTAAAAAAATTATACATATATATATATACCTATACC
The DNA here is from genome assembly GCA_001649415.1 of Musa itinerans. Classification (NCBI taxonomy): domain Eukaryota; kingdom Viridiplantae; phylum Streptophyta; class Magnoliopsida; order Zingiberales; family Musaceae; genus Musa; species Musa itinerans. The sequence continues at coordinate 33,895 of LVTN01002171.1, read as the reverse complement.
GTCCAGTAACAAGCAGTCCGTGTACCGGTCAGCTGACGAACCGGTACGTACCACCCGGTACGGACGGCATTATTCGAAATTGCATACCTTGAATAAAACATCTAAAATATATCATGTACTACAGATATAATTTCAGCAGCGTTTTCTGTGATACACGAAAACAGTAGGAAGGAGACAAGATATGCCATACTTTCTTTTGGGTTTTTGACTGCATATTGTCTGAATTGCCTTTTGCAGCAACAGGTGAAACATGCCCAATAAAACAATTAAAGAAATGTGTGATGGCTGGCCCTAGATCATGATCCTCAGACTCCCTAAGTAAATCCTACAAAAGACAGAAATAATCATTAACCCACAGGACATAAAGCAAATTAGCAATATATAATGGCAATGCAGAAGTATTTTAGCATGCGAAATTTTATTCCTTAGCAAGATTTCTAGTTAATGTGGGAGGCTCATTGTATCAACTCCTATCAAGAACAAAGGAATCCACAAAAGGAAACAGTAGCTATCCAATGCCTATAGCTACTCATGATACCTTGAGTACTAAAAACAGGTTGTACATGAAACGTTCCTTATGCAAAAACATATTGACTGCCATCCAATATAACTACCATGTATGTAGATTCAAAAACTAACAATTCAATAGCTAATTAATTTGATTAAAGACAACATGCTTGACAGCATCAAAGTAATATCAAAATACTTGCCGACAAGAATATCTGCATAGAAAGAATCCTAGAAAGCTATAGATGCAACAATTTTGGCAAGCTCCAGTAAAATAATGATAAACTCATCAACCTACAGAAAAACAATAAAAAAACACAGAAAATGTACATTAATATGTGCATATAAGTATGACCGTCACAAACTCTGTCATTTCAAATTTCTCTTATTAGGTGTAGAACCATGAACCAGATGCAAGGTAGAACCGATCAGCCTATTTAACAAACAAAACTTGCAAGCAAAAAATCTTACTTGAGGATTCTGTGGCAGGAATTAAAATCAAAATCAGATATATGCTACACCACTCAACCACTTAAGGAATCATATTAAAAAATGTTACTGTAGTCAGGTTATTACCCATATCTGATATTATAAGGCATACTTCACCTTCCCAAAGATTCTGACCATGTCTTCTTATAAAACATCAAGTACCCATGTCACTGTGGATAAAGTAACAAAGACAAACAATTAGCTAACATGAAAAAGAATACCTTTAGGATGTGCTTCGTTGACCTAACAACAATCTCAGTGGAGCATATATCCCATAGATGAGGCAAATGCTTGATCATATTAGCTACCTGACAATAAAACAGTGTGAATTAGTATATGGAAAGCTCGAGATAAACACCAATTAAAAAATGAAGCATACTTTTCCAAGATATCGAATGTTTATCCCATGAGCATGGAGTGCATCGGCTAATGTTTGGCCATCCATAGGTGAAATCTCAAGAGTGCAAAGATCTTGAACACATTTTGGGATAACCACATCCACGAGATAAGAACCAGCTTTCCTAACAACTGATTCATCTGCATTAATTTCCTAATGATAGGAACAGAATACAACACACAAAGATCAAATTACTGCCAAAAAGTACAGTAAGGTGAAACCTATCGTAGACGATCAATTATGCAAGTTTACCTCTTGGTCACCGGCCATTTTAAAATCAGTAAACACATTCGGATTCAGAAGTATTTCGTCAGATGAGATACCAAGCACAAGAGGTGCAGGAGCACATTGTTCATCCGTATTTGAGCTGTCCTCTACAGTTACCTGCACAGAGATATTTTTTTCAATCTTAGAACTATAGCAAATTCCTTTCATTTTTTCACATAAACTATTGAAACAAATGATGTTTCCATACACGATGGTTTTTCTTGTTAGGTATAACACAGGCACATCCCATGACTAAAGCCTGGTATGTGCCTGATTTGACCCAGTATAAATTTGTTAATATTATGGGCACCTGCCAAAGAACCCAGCCTAATGACACACGGCAGCATAGCCAGTATGATTAATCCACACTTTAGTAAATAATTCCTGTGATTAATGGACCTATGAAGTGGAGCATGAACATTTGCCTGGCTTAACTGCATATGGTGGCAGAGCCAGCTTAATTAACCAAGCTTTACTATGTAATTATTATACTGCATGGACATTTAAAGTGAAACATGTAGATTTTTCTTTGACTTCTTAGTTATTCAACCATATGTAGGCCAATATGTGCACATTTTTGGGCAAATGGTGGACAAAGAACCAATACAAAACCAAAGAATCTGAGAGAAGAAAGCACCAGCCCCTTTGCTTTTGTGGATTTCGATATAATGGTGAAATTAATAGTTAAGAGGTGCCATCATAGCAAATAAATTTTCATACTAGCAAAAATAAATATTACACAGGACATATTCAACTTAAAGAATTCACTTGACAACTAAAATAATCCATCAGCATAAACAAAAGAATCAAGATCAGATATTAGCACTCACCGCTACATTGCCACTGCTAATATCTTGATTGCATGGGGCTTCTGGGGCCTGTGTTGTTGTTCTAGCACTAGATTGTGACCTCTCTGCTGCTTCAGCCTGTATGAAATAAATAATGATCGACTTGAGAACGAATCTCTGGATTTCATCAAGAGATAAATTTTCTTACTGACAACGATTTTACCACACAAAATGAAGTAACAAGCTCAGGCCTCAAGACACAAAATCGGTGTGCAGGTCCAATATAATTTGCATCACGCGGAGTCACTCTCATCAAATCCAAAAGATAGTGCCTAAGAATATTGCAAAATATCAGAACATATACAATATGAAAAGTCTGCCCCTAGTTACATTAGTCTATATTGTATAATTTGCATCAGGGGGAGGCAATAGAATGCAACAAAGAAAAAACTGTGGGGTTTTAACTTGAAAAACAGCAATCTGCAAAAGAAGGAACCTAGATAGAAAGCTGCTAAAGAACCATTAAATTCAAAAAAAAATCAGAAATAAAAAGGATGATATAGAAATTGAAAAGGTCATTGAGTTAAACATGAAACATACCAAAAATATTCAAACCCATTGGTGCACAATCAGAAAGCCCAAGTATGGACAGGTACAGCCAAATACAAGGGCATGTCCTATTAAATATTTTAGGATACTCAATTCGCCTTCAAATGTATCCAAGCATACAGAAGCATCTTTAAGGCTGCAGCTGTCTTTTTTTATGCCTGAATTCATCTTTGAACTATGCATGTGTTTCTCTCTAAAAATAATTACACACAGAAAGATGAAGGGTCCAGATATCCTAATAAACCTCCGGAAAGAAAGGAAATTAACATTTGCCTCCAGTTTTGGAAGCAAATGATCAACAGCTCTGCATTTTAGTTTTGAGAGCATAATTATTGTAAAGAGAAAGCAACTGTAGTAGTCGAGTAACAACTTCACTGATATTCAAAAAGGTTGATATTTATTACCTGTCATCACTACCCACAATACCCTTGCATTCTACTGGAGCAGCTAATTTGACAGCATTTCCCGAACCATCCAACACCATGTGTTCCTTCAAGTGGAGGCACTTGGCTGCCTCTACAACCTACAAAAAACATTAGATGATATGTCATAAGATTTCTCATGGAACAATAGAATCAAATAACAAAGTGATGTATGCAAATAATAAAATAAAAAATTAGAACTTTGAGAGAGCCAGAAGTATACATTAATTTTACATGAAATTGTATGTCTGTGAGCATTTCATCAGAATCATCAGCAATCAAATCTTGAACCGTGCTTAAACAATTTTCATTATGAGAAAATTGCGATAGACTGATGGAAATATCTAAAGATCCTTATTATTGAAGACTATTTTACACGAATTCCAACAGTCCATACCCCATCAAGCATCTGTGTTTAGCTTCAACCACTGGATTATTTATGCTGGTAAACCAATCTCAACTGTCAACATTGCAAGGGAGCTAAACTTGATAGGCAACTGACTCAATAATCTAAGTGAAAGCAGGAAACTATAATTGTAGATTGACCTCATCCTAAATTGGTTGCTTTTGCAACTATATGCAGATAAGGCAGCTAATAAGAATATAGACAAAGATATCATAAAATCAGAAAAAGGAAGGAAAAAAAGGAAATTAGGCCAAACAGAAAAACCCAATAAATGTTAATTGTCTAAAGAATATTATTGGTGACTCACCTTGGAATGAAATGATTCATTCCAATAGATCTTCTTTCCATTGTCAACGGAACCATACAGTAGGGAGTTTGATTTATCTCCTTGAAGGATACCAGGAATAATGCTCTGAAATCAATGTACACTATTAGAAAACTTGCCCAAATTTCATAGAAAATAATTTAACAAACTGAGTGCTGTTAAGAGTAAAAAAAGTCAGCCAACACATGCTAATATTGAGAAAATGGAAAAACCTCATTGGCATAAGCCTCTTGGGCGAACAGTGTAGTCAGTTGTACTACTGAGAAATCTCGGAATATAAAACCTCTACGTTCGTTCTGTATACAGAGGAACTATGTCTATTGGCTTGCCAAGACTTTCCTGTAAACCTAGGTGTACAGTAAGACATACAAAGTACAAAATCATAAGATCAAGAGCTCCCAATTCCAGTTGGGCTTTTCAAGAGCACCCACCATGATATTATTGTAGTGTCTTTCCAAACACTTGTTAACCTTTGGGTCTTCTGTCTTTGACATAGCCTTTCTTTGCTTGATTCTTTTTCTTTCATTTAGTGGCGGAAGTAAAAGTCTACCTAAGGGATACAATACGTGGTCAACACACAGACAAGTTTAATACTTGTAAATTAGCACTCTGGATGCTTTCAGATTTATGAGGCAACACTCCTAATCGCCCAGAAAAAGGTGAGATAACTCGTCTCCACAATTTCCATTGGGCAATTTGAATATGGAGAACACAAATATTTTTTAACAATGGAACATAAATATCACTATGGTGGCAAACAGAGAAAAGTTGAATAATAATTCCTTCAAGAGAAATAGCTTTAAGACAAAAAGGAGAAGAGAGAGAGGAGGTATAAAAGGAGGGTCCCCAAGTGCACCTGTGCTACCACTCTATAGCCTCTGTAATCAACTATAGTCATTGCAAGATTATAAAGTCCAGGAACATCAGCTTCCTGGTAGGCTTTGGTTCCTTTAAGATCATTATTTGCAGAAGCATATGTGGCCTGCTCACTATCAGCAATCTGCACCTCAGCAGATGCTTCAGTCATAAGATCTGAAACACCTTGTTTTTGTTCATTATCTGGGCTCGTAGACATACACATGCTGGAGTTGGCAGTGGCCCCAAACAACTTATTACCAGCGGTGCTTGCCGGAGGATTACATGATACTTTGTCCTCACAGTTCTCAGAAACATCTCTAGAGTTCATCTGAACATTTGGTTCTTGACTTTTGGACATATGTCCAAGGTCAGCATCCACAGCAAAACTGAAGAAAATGTTATTATGTACATACCTATAAAAGCACACAAGTTTGTTAAGAAGGCCATAGAATTATCTAGAAACATGTTATTAAAGATCAAAGCTTTAAATACATGTGGAAATAAAGACAAACTGGATGAGAATGTACTGATGCCTGATAGAAAGTGCAATAGTTGAATAACATTAAAAGATCTTGCAGAAATAAACAGGTGATTCATCATAATGAAGACTAGCAACTGAAATTTTGAAAATGCTTTATTTATTCAACACCACCGAGGTTCAGAAAGGAGTTAAAGACAATAATAAAATAAAATGCAGACCCTTTTGGGCCAATGTTGACAGGGATATAATAAAACATTTGCACTTGAGAATTTACAATAGCCACAATGGATTAGAATAAGAACACTAATTCAAAACCCATAAATTTCTAGTAAATAGAAGGCCAGTGTTCAAAAATTCTATCGTACAAACCAATTACAACTTAATATGAATAAAAAAGACACTAAAGATTGACAACTGACATAATTTGTTATACTAACTAAACAATAATAACTGGGAGTATAAAGTTTCTCCAACTAAAGTAAATTTATTACAAACATGTTGACTGCTTGGCGGAAACAACAAAAGTTGACAGCACATAATAGCAGAACAGAACCTAATACATCAAAATGAATTTTAAATGATGGCAAATTCATATTCACCTTCATAATCAGGCTGTAAAGTAACTCCATGATTCCTCTACATTTTGTTTCATAGCCCAGCATCAGTAGAGAAACAAATAGTGGTTCAAAATAATACATCAGAAAACAAATTATCATGCTTTGAATCTTTTCAATAGGGTTATTCTCATGCTTCAGACTCACACGATCAATGTATAAGTTGAAATTTTTACTAGATAAAAAACTCTTTTCCCAGTCTCTTCCTACATGTCACCTGTTTACTACTTTGCAACAACCAAGTTTATTATTATGTGACTACCTTCCTCTGCAAATTAACGTTGCAAGAAGAGTCCTACTTGAAACTCCCATGGCAAATTTATATCACTCAAAAATTACTTATTTGAAATTATGATAACCAAATAGTCGAATATTGTATGTTAATGACGACTTATATAACATATCTGACTAAACGAAGTGTGAGTAAGCATTTTGGGTTGCATGGTTAAAGCCAGTTCAGCAGCCATTGGTTTAGAGGCTACCAAGTTGGAACAACAAACAACTGATCCCATAGCAAATTTAGGATTACTGGTGTGCAAGTTAGCGGGTTCAGTAGTGTAGAGCTATACAAGGGCGATACAAGGCCACATCTGCAAAATGATTTTGAACTATATTTCATGCTTTGATGAGCTAGTTGAGCATTTGAGTGAGATTGTGATGCCTCGGTCCTCATTGGAAGTTGGTAATGGGTGGTAAGTAAAAATAAGATTATAGGGGCCTACTATCAGTAACTTGGAATTATGCATTTCATGTCATATGATCTAAGGCCTGCTAGTGCAAGTTATTGGGCTACCAGCTGATAGATTGTGACAGAAATCATGAATCAAGAGTCATTTAAATCTAACAAGGTTATTAAAATAATTAATAGAGCACTGAAAAACTTCAAAAGAAGAAACAATGAGTCCAGATGGTAGACTTACAACAAATTTGTTGCCCAAGTACTTATTGGTTAATGGCATACATTCACATTGCAAAAGAAAAACAAGAGTGATGCATACTAATCTGAATTAACTTACATATGAAAACACTCAGGATCAGTTGGATTAATAGGGGGAATACATCTGCTGATGACACCTATTGCACCCTCGATCGCTGCATCAACGAAATCACAAGTCACTTTATAAAGAGCCCTTTCACGCAATATCCTGAAACAACATGTTAACTTTTAAGTCAGAGAAAACTAAAATGAATATTTTGTTATACAACTTCATAGAAAACAGTTCTGAGCACAAGATCAGAAAAGAAGTTGCACTACAGAAAGGTGAAGAGGAAATCAAGAAAAAATTCAAACCTAATCCTGTGTGTATAAGTACTCGAGTACAAAACAAACCTTTCTTGAAGAGTCTTATGAGGAAACTCTCGACATGACTGTAATTCTTCATTCCAATCCCTCTGCATGCCGATAAGCTCGCTTCCAAACGAAAGAGAAAGAGAATCTTCTGCCCTTGCTGGGTCCCTTTTATGATCTGCAAAAGATCACTGGGTTCATCTAAAAGAACTATGGGTAAAGTTTAATTGTTGAGCACAGTACAGATCGATAACGATCGGATTTCGACCGTTACTGCCTAGTACAGACCCCATATCACCCGATACAAGATCAAGTAATTGATACCACTTAGTAAAGGGCGACCCACGTACCGGTATCTTGTCGGACTGATACATACCACCCATACCGGGCAATACGCATCGACACAATAAACCCTGGTTCTTGCTCACTGTTTTCAAGCAAAAACACACAAAAACAAGGCAAAACACACTGCCAAACATATGTACAAGCAAACAAAAGCGACAAACAGTCCGTTGACGAAAATATTCGTGACACTTTAGCGCAATAAAAAGAGGGTATCCTGGCTATATTATATTTAGATCAGCAGTGTGCTAGCATTTGCATTTTAAAATCAAAGACTGTCTTGAAGGTCACAACAAGGTGTTCAGAAAGCAATAGCATCAGGAATTTCTCAAGAAAGCAAATTAACATGACAACAAATAGGAAAAACTACACCATGGATGAAAACTCTCTTGGACCATGTATTAGGAAATAGGAAGCACAGCGACCAGGGTGTATAAAGATAAATGACAAATAGAAGCAAACTCTATCTTATCTCAATCTAATTATTAAAAAACAACCAGACTCCTTTATGATCATGAGAAATGTAAGATTTAAGAGTTAGCAGTCTGCTGATAAGTAGACTAGGACGCACAGGAGACAAGCTGATTTCAACATTTATGAGGTTAATTGTGATAGTAGACCTACATATATAGAAGAAATACCTAAGAAAACTATACATAGAAAATTTATCCGGAAAAATAATGCATCAAATCATAGAGGAAAGCGGTAAAAAAATAGGAAGCTAAACATGCAATATGTTAATATCACTCATTACTAATACCTGGAATAGGATATACTCCCAACCATGTATTTGGTGGCAAAAGTGACTGAACACTTTCAAAAGGATGTGTAGATGCTTTTCGGTCCAAAATTTCCCGAAAACCTGCAACAATCCTATTAAACTGAGAATTGAGAATAACACGTAAAACTTAGCAAAACACACACAAACATGAGCTACCTTTCTTGAACTTGGAGCTGATCTTTTGCAACAAACCAATTAGAGTGCTTGTCTCATAAGCAGGCTTTAATGGTCTAGGATCCAGAATTCTTGCTGCGCTAGAATTCACATAAAAACCTTGTGTGGTTCCTGTGATGCAATACGTGTTTCCTTCTAGTGACACTACATCCATATAAATCAGATCTCCAACTAATCTACAAAAGAGAGGAAAATGCCAAAGCACATCAAATTTAATATAAAGATCAAATATACAAGACTAAACTTGCTTGTTATAAGTTACTAAAAAAAAGGACTGAACAAATAAATGGTTACATACATTTTGGGTATCAAATTAAAATCGATTGAAACAAGACTATAATACTGCATAAAAACAAAAAACATGCAACACATAACATCTTTACATTATCTACACTGCAGATGTAAAAATATCATGGTTTATTTAACAGACAAGACAGAAGGTTTGTCTAACTAAATATGGTAGACCACTATGCCTGTGTAAATGCAAAACAAAGTAAATCTCAAGTACCAATTCCTATTAGTTCATCATAATTTATCACATAAAGTTTTACACTTTATGCAGAATATAGCCAACACATGTTCAATATCTCATGTCTGTTCTTTGTAGTTATTTTTTATGGGAAATGCAAATACAGCACAAAAGTGGGTCCAAGGAAGAAAATACCAGGATACAATTACTATGATTGGCTAGAGTCCATAAAAGTGAAAGAAAACAACAACTCAGAAAAAAAAGGCTTTGTCTTGTTAACCATATAGTGGAACATTCCTAGATTACACCAACAGAAAAAAAATAAATTTTGAGAAATCATTAATGTATATTTTAACAGAATATATCACAATAAATCTGAAATTTATGTAAAAGCTAGGCAGTAAAATAAGACCATTTTTTAATTTAAACTACTTTGAAAATCTTATCTGTCTATGCAGACCATGAAGTTGCATATGCATATTTCAACTACAATTCTGCGTGTGCTGCTATCAGGGGTACACATGTAATAATAGAAAATTTAAGGCTTGCATGTATGTCGCTGGAAAAGGATAGAAGACAAAAATTAAAGTTGTGAGGAATCTACTTCCACAAAACCTCATGTTTGCAGAAAGCATGATGCAATTTTAAACTTTTGCAGAGGTATGTAAACAATTTTTGCCTTAATCTTTTTTATCCCTTTAAATAAAGGTTCATGATTATAGCATGTATATCTAAAGAAGCAAAAACCAACAATTAGACGGAAACTCAACAATAAATATTATAAATACTAAAACAGAACGAAGAAGGTTCAACAGAAAGCAATTTACCTCCTGTAACTTGGAGGAGGGTTAAAAGTGGAGAAAATGATGCTCTCAACACATTTGATCTCCTTAGGTGAGGGCGATGACAGCAGGTCAGAAAGGGCACCAGTAATATCCTCCATGAATCCTGGTCGATCAGTCTCTGCAGATTCCACTTTCACAGCATCTGTATAACAGAAGATTCATAATCAGAGTAATGAAAAAAATAAAACATAGCTGCATTGGAGAAGAATTCTTCCACACAGGGAATATATGATAAAAAATAACAAACATAAAAGAGATACTAAAAAACAAGAAACAACCAACAAAACAAAACAAGGGATACTCCAACAACTAAAAATGGTGACCAGAAAAAGTAATATTACAAATGCTGGACAGCACTGCAGAAATACAGACCTGAAGTCTTTTGTTGTGTGTTTTCATGCTGCAAAGCCAGCAATGTCGATAAGGATGGCTGCAAACTTGCAAGAGAGAGCAATTCCCGGCAACGATGGATATGAGACCGGATGGATCTGTCATTGTATAATGCTGCAAAATAGAATCAATTATCACCCATTAGGCTGATCAACTCCACAAAAATCAATGAAGAAAAAACAGTGGTAACAATGTCTACATCAAGCTTTAAATAGTGCTGCAAAAAGATCAATCGTCACCAATTGGGCTGATGAACTCCACAAAGGCCAATGAAGAAGAAACAGTAGTAACAAAGTCGACATCAATGTTTAAAATTCACAATTCGATGCCGATACTGGTCAGCAGCCAGACCAGTACGGTTATCGTATGAATCAATGTGCTGACACTCAGAATAAAGTCAGTAATGCCAGCACCACCCTAACCAAACAGAGAGGGAGAGAAGAGGAAGGAGGAAGAGAACTAGGAGAACACAACGGAGGACGATCAGCAATCGAAAAGGTGATGGTCGTGATGGAGGAGAGGCAAAGGAAGTGGCATACCAGAGGTTGAGTGATAACGATTACGAGGAAGCAACAGTGACAGCGACGAGGAGAAAGAGCAGGGGAAACACACACAAAAAACACGAGAGAAAGAAAAGGAAAGAGAGAGCACACCTCAAAACAGAAAGAAAGGAAAAGAATAAAAGAAAAGGATGGTTCTCATAAGTTATCAAATAAAAAAAAAAGGATAAGAGTACTAGGCAATAAGCCTCCCGCCTGGTATGCCCAGTTCCAATGGTCAATACCGGCAATATGCCCTGTACAATAATCATACCAGGTGGTAAGCCCCATACAAATAGATTCTGAGCAAAACTCAATGGCGTGCTTACCAATTCACATTTGAAACGGTAAATACCAGATAGTACCTACCGGTATTTCTGATTTTGAATGCCCTAGTCTACATACCTGCAACCATCTCTAAGGAGCAACCGCCAGCAGTAATATCTGCAACTTCAGAAATTTCATTGTAGTCTTCTAAATGATGACTGGAACCATCTTTTGTATGCAAAAACAAATCATAGCAAGTAAAGAAACAAGTCTCTGGGGCATCAAGAAGAAACTGTCTGACATCCATCACAGAATCCCCTGGGCTTAGCTGAAATTCAAAACCAAAGTTGCTGTGTGAAGAGCTAGGCTTAGCTAAAATTCAAAACCAAAGTTGACATGTGAAGTGCAAAATGACAAAGAGGAATAATTTTAATTTGCTACACAGTCGTCAAAAAGGTGTATGAATAAGCTGAATTTTATCACTGAAAGCAACATAAGAGACAGCATGACGGCAGTAAGAAAAAAACAAATAATCTACTTTCAATCCTATTTGGTGTAAGCCTAATAAACATTGCAAAGAGCAAAATTTTCAGGATTACAAGCCAGGTTGCATCTTTTAACAATCCTAAAGTAACATCAACCCTCATCAGTATGAGGTTAGCTGTGGTGCGCAATGCACACTATAATGTGGTGCTCCATAAAAGGTTCAGCAGAGTCTCACAACTAGTAATGTCAACCCTCTAATTGGTTCCAAATCCTAAGCAAAACCAATACCAATGAGGAGCTAGGAGCTCACCAGATCACTACATGACAAATTTGCAGGAAGCATGATCTAACACCATTTGTAGCAAGTTTGAGTTCATATAAACAATAAAACAGAACAAAACAAACACCTCAAAAGCCATCATACTTGAATCGCTTTGAACTGTTATAACAATGTTAAAGACTCCCAAGTTATTTACAAAAAAATATGCATGCCCATCCCTGATGACAATAAGAAATTGTGTGATGCACACACAATCTAGCAACATGGATGTTCATATAATGGAATGTGCACTAAACTATCTGCAAGTGTGAATTAGAATGCCAACAACAAAGCTACAATAGTAGAATTATCAAATAAAGAAATAAATTTGGAAAAATCTAGTTCATTCAGTAGTTCCATGTCATTCCAAAAATATCAACATGTAGCAAAAAGAAAATGGTAACAGCATCTATCTTGAAGCAACTAACCTGCAACTCTAGTTTCTCACCAGAAAGTGCCTTGACTGGCACAGGGTAGAGATGAAGATCACCTGCATAGCAGAGCGGGGAAAAGGTAATTGCTAGCTTCAGTTGTAAAGCCCCAGTAAGAAACTAATTCCAGTGGCATTTAGGTGCTTGGAAGAACATATCAAATACATGTATCACATGTTATAAACAAGCTCAATTTAACAAGTATAGAGTATAACTTATTTGTTACAAACATATCAAACAAGTAAAAGAATCCGACATAAACATCAAAGTAATAATTTTCCCATATGTTACATGCCTCAAAATTAGCTGAGCATTTTGGCTATAGAACATTTTTGTGCAGACAGCAAGTTGCTTTTAATTAAGAAAACACAACACCTTTGTAGTCTCTAACAACCCTCACCTACATTGTAGTTGTGGACATCAACGAGCAAACTGATGAACACGCAGAAATTGCTTCTTTTTGACAAAAAAATCACTTGATCTCCAAAAAAAGGCAAAGATAAATGAAAGGAAGCACTTCAACAAATTGAAAATAAAAAAATACACCTTCAGCCTGCTTTGTAGCTGTTGCTGGAGCATCTCCCTTCTGTGCCTTGTCACCCACACTACCATCCGTTGCAGGAATTCTACTTGCCCCTTCGACTCCATTGGCATCACCATTAGATGCTTCCACAGCACCCGAACCATCATGGGATAATGCCGATGAATCTAGTGGCTTCAGTTGTGATTCTGCTGAACTCAGGGAATCGGAATTCAATGTTCTCCCCTTATTCTTTCCCTTAGATTTTCCAGCCATCTGTTTGGTGAAATGTCAATCAGAAAACATGTACTAGTTTATTCAGTAAACTCCCACTATAATCATGATTCCTTGCAGGGGAAAGAAGAGGATAACCAATAATGGCACAGAAACTTCTTGCCTCAGTTTAAAAAAAAAAAGGCCACACAACTCCTCAAAGAGCGACCGAACAGAACGAGAAGAGAAGATATATTTGCAAAAGATCACCCAAAAATGGAAAAAGCAAAACAAGAACAGGAAAGAATTCGCATTCATACGAATACACAACTTCTGCATACTAAGTTAATGGAGACAGTGTTTCCATCGGTCATACTTCGGCATGCCAAACGCGCCAACAAAAAATCCAGAGCAAGTAATTAATGGATCGAAAACAACAAATTAAATCAGAATAGCAGTAGCCAGATACTCTCCCACAATACAACAGGCGCCAAAAGCGCTCCTGACCGACATTCGATCAGCAGACACAACCATTTGGCGATCACAGGAGTTCACTTAATGAAAAACACGAAAGAAAAGATCGAAACCCAAATCCAACGGAGAAAAAGAAAGGACAACAATAGGATGCAATATAGAAACTCTTGGTCAAATACTACTGGGGTAAATCAAACCAATCCCACTAAACAATTCGGCAAAGCATGCAAAGAAAACGTACAATAATCAGGACACTTCGATTGAGCTACATGACTCTAAAAAAATAAAAGAACGAACGATCGGTGAGGAAACTTCTTCCAGAAGGGAGAGCGAAAGGGAGGCAGAAGATTACCGAGAAGCTAAAGAAACAGGAGGAAGCGAGGATTAGTTGGAACGGGAGAAAGATAGGGAATTTATGGAAGAGGGGCGGGCGTAGGGGAGAAGAAGAAGAGAAGAGAGAGCGGGAGGGGAAGAGGCGGCGGCTCCGAGTGAAATGATGATGGAAGACCTTCCCGTGTCTTTGGTGTTTTAGGGGAGGGGGGGGGCCGTTTTCGAAAATGGCCCATCCATTTATCTTGCGATCAACCGAACCGTCCCCGACGATCGCACCCATCTCGTGATTGCACCAGGCTGCGGTGGCGGGTCCCACGTGAGCCCCGCTGTTTCACCGGCTTAACCACGCCGATGGTGCAACACGTGGTAGTAAGCAGCGAAAAGTGGGTTCGGATGTGCCTAGGCTTTCCTTCGCTTTGCCCAAGGTTCTCTGTGTGGCCATGCTACCCGTTCGGGTCCACTCCCTCAATCACGGCCTGGAACCTTTCCGGGGTGATGTAGTCTCCCAGGGTGGGACACAGACGAGTCGTTTTCTGCCACATGGAGCTGCCCCACACGAGACAACACTTCCATTGTGGGGCCCACACGAGTGGGGCTGCAGGAGCTGGAGTGGCGTCACCCCTGAACAAACACTTCCGGGACGACACAGCGAGCCTGAGGTTTCGGCCCTGCGTCATGGACCTGATGTTTCTCGGCCCATTAATATGCCACCCAAATCATATCAGTCTTGCTGCTAAGCCTGTTTGATGTTTCTTGGATGTCTGATACTATTTGCAATAGTATTAATAACGTTATCCGAGATTTTATTTAGGGAAAGGGGGATAATTCTAGTGGCTTACAACAGGTCATTTCATGCGGAATAGACTCTCCAATATTGCTGCTGAGGAATGAGAGTCTGTGTACAGGCAGGCAGTGAGGGACGGCCTCATATTTACATGGGTTAGAGACGTATGCTCGCAAAACTGGCAACATCAGCAGCAGCCCGAGACAAAGCAGATGAGAGTGGTGGCTAAGAAGGGAAAACGAAATCTTCCGCTCATCGCATCGAGGTGAGAGTGCGCTTGGCCCGTTTCGCAGGCGGCTTCGGCGACCTCTTCAGGTTCTCCGTCACAAGCCTCTCCATCTCACCGATGTAAATCTCCAAGTTCTTCTCGTACTCGGTTGGTTGATCGGGTGGATCCTCCCTAGGAGATGAGGCGTTGGAAGACGAACATATCTGGGGTGGTTGCTCCGTTGCAGAAACGGAGGAACTGCCGGCAGCTGCAGGGATGGAAGAGGAATCGAGAAGACCCTTTTCAACTGCTGCTGGTTCAGGGTCGGAGGTCCTTTGCCGGGCCGTAGCGGCAGCCCTTACACGCATCCTTCTCCGCTCCAAAGCATTGACGATGACGGTGATATCGCGGAGAGGCGTACGAGGATACCACTCGGGCAGAGGACTCTTCCTCGTCCGGCCACGGCGTCGCGCTGCCCGCGACGGGGTGATGTTCTCCTTGTCGTCGGTGGCGAACACCGCACTCTGGACAACCGTTGATCTCGATCCCGTCCTCGACGCTAGGTAAGCAGCCCTCCGGATCCAGAACCCCAGGTTGGTGGCGCTTCCCGTGGTCTCCCCGCCCCGATTCACCCCCTGCCTCGTCTCGGCCATTCTTTCCGCCACTGCGACCGCACACAGATTCCACCATTAAAACCAAAGAATTAGAGGAGAAGATCACGTGTGATGGCTTTCACTCATTGAAACCCCAACTCTTACCGAATTAGCTTCCGATTCTTCTCTATTTCTTTCTTCTTTCCTGCCGATCACAGATAACTCTCAAGATCCTTTTCTTCTCTTGGTCCCCTTCAAGTCCCAAACAAGGAGAAAAGCCTGAGACAAACTAACGAACAAAGAGTAGCTTGCTAAGCATTATTTCTTACCAAAAAAAGGCTTCAGATTCTACTCCTTTTACTCCAAACTCCCAACTCAACACAAAAGAGGCCAAATCAGACCCAGGAAAGGTAAGAGAGATGGAAGGAAAAGCATTCAAGAAAACTGCTTCAGATCTCTCGCTTCCTCTTCCTCTACATCCCTGATCTCCTCTTCGTCGTCGTCCGAGATGGTGAGCGAGATAAGATCCGGAACTGGTGGCGTCGAGATCGGCGATTGGTGGGCGGCTGGGTAAGTAAGAAGAGACGGGTTCGATATATGTGGGCGGACTCCAAACTGCGGCTGAAATGTTGTGGGAGGTGGGTTACGATCACTGCGCGGTCGAGTTCCGCCCCCATTTCAAAATTTCAAAATTAGGGAATGGGCGGTGACCAGATTTTGTCGGGTGGCAGACGCGCCGAAGTACAACTTATTTAAGTTTACTAAAAGATGCTACAGGAAAACAGCCGACTAATCCATGCCATTGACCTAATTACTCTATTTTATTCTCAAAGAAAGATAACAAGAGAGAGTAATTTTTGGGTTTTACTGAACTAATTAGCTATTATTTCTATAATTAGTTATCTTTAATATCTCGATATCTATATTTACAAAATGAAACATTTAATTTTAATATTATAATAAAAAATTTCTTTTAATTTTTAATTAAAATTTAATATTTTATTTCGTAAATATAAAATATAAAGACCCTATATAATTTTTAAAATCATAGAAACAAGATAATAAAGATAACTAATTACAAGAATAATATATAATTAGTTTGATTCTATATGTCTCCCCTCAATGATCAGTATTAATATAATAACAAAGGATTATCCTATAAAATATTCTAAAATATCGAATGATTTATCATCTCAGTAGAGATATCACGATAGTATGTCATCAGTATGAGCTTAATTATGCTTGAAGCCACTGATATAATGTAATCCATTATTTTTTTTGGTTCATCAACATCAGAACATTATTGTGTCATTAATAATGGATTTTAATATCTTGATCAACAAATAATGTTATTATAGATAACACAAATAAGCTTTAGCCACGAAAGAATTGTAGATTTAGTACTGTATGCGATTCACATATCAACTCCAAGCAATCCCATCCGACCTCTCTTTCGAAACCACGTAGGAAGAAAGAAGGCAGACAGGAGCTGACACTCACAGAAGAAACAAAGCACAAATGCAACGTGAAATGGATCGCAAGCAACGATGGCTGCCGTTCCGTCCTCCTCCCTGTGAGGTCACTGCAAGTAGAAGGCCAAGAAGGAGAGGAGGGAGGCCCCGATGGCGGCGCCGACAGCGGGGGTGGCAGCGAAGGACGAGCTGGTGGGGGAAGGAGCCGGGGCGTCGGCCGCAAGGGCGCCGGCGGCAGAGGCGGCCACGACGAGGACGGCGCAGGCGATCTTTCTCATCTCCATTGCTGGTGGCGAGAAAGAGAGGCTTATTCTGATCTCGTGGCAGCTGCTGCTCCTTCTTCTTGGTGTCGTTCACAGGCCTGAGGAGGGATTTATAGGGTGCGGGAATGGTTGGGATGGATGTGTAGCCGGAGAGGATGGAAGAAGGTTTTGTGGCCTTCCCGTTGTTTAAGGGCAGCATGCGGTGGATATGTGCTGTAAGGTAGGGTTGGTCTTCTCCTTTTTACGTGCAGGCATGTGCATGAGAACCGGACACTCTGCAACAGCCAAGAAGGCTTCTTTTATGACTGCTTTCATTTGACACCCTCTGTCATTGGAAGCTTTTTTTGGAAGCAAAAAATAGTCTCTGGTGCACCTCAACAAAGATGACAAGTACTTCTCTATTACTCTTATGATCATCATTAGTTAAAACATCTTTATGTAGGAACAATTTACTTAGTTTGTTAATAAAATAAATTTTATCTCCATGACATCTATTCAATATGGGAAGAAAAAGCAAATGCAAAAAAAACAAAAAAGAATCATTAGCTGGAAGGTAAACAAATGGAGGTGGAAGGTAAATAATCATTAGCTGGAAGAACAACAAGCTGGAAAAATGATTAGATTCATAAACTAATCCTTAGCTGGTAGGTGTGCATGCAAGGAAAAGAAAACCCTTAGCTGGAAGAACACCAACAGATACATTGTGTTTGTCACCAAAATGATCATAAGTCACATGCAATTATGATTGATGGTCACACTAAAAGACATTAATCTTGGTAGAATAATTATGATTAATGCTGCCTAGTTTTCATGTGTAGGAAGGTGGATAAGCTCAAGCAGAGGTCGATGAACAAAAGAATCAAGTTGTTCTCTATAAATGATTGAGAAAAGAAATGCACCCTATTATTATTATGAACTCAACAAAAGATCAGTTCAACTATGAACTGAACCAAAGTCAAACATTAGGTTTGATCGAACGAAACCAAGTCACATCGAAAGAGTTCAACTAGACCCAAACTCTCTCGATCGTGTATGATCACATCATCGAAGATAGTGATAGATTCTGTCTGCCCTCGTCGTCTTCTTCTTCTTCTTCTTCTCAGAGGAGAAGCGTTCGTTGTCTTTTCCTTCTTCAGATACCTGCAGGGTATACGTGGAGGGATGTCCTGTGCGAGGGGTCGTGTGTGGCTTCCAGGCTGCTCGTTATCCCTTCGCTCACGGACGCACGAACGCATCATTTTGATCTCTGTCTACTTCTTCCTGTTCTTTTTTTCTCAGTGAAGAACAAAGATTCGAAGCTGTGGCTGTCCTCCTTCAAATGATGACCACCACACTCTTCATGCCTCCTCCTGGCTTCTCCGCCGCAGGAATCCTCTTATCCATCATCTCCTACGCATCCCCCCTCGCCCTTCCTCGTCTTCACATACAAACCGCTGCTTCTTCTCCTGGCCACTCCTCCTCCTCCTCCTCCGGCGCTTGAAGCAGTAGTAGAAGGGTACATCCCTCTCTCTCTCTCTCTCTCTCTCTCTCTCTCTCATAACATAGACAAGTTTTATATGTGCATAGAACTCCAAAAGTCTCTGGGTTTGGTTCTAAATTTCTCCTTCGTTTTGCACTACGAACACCATGCATGCAAAATGGGGCTACAACTTCTTCTACTCTTCCTTCTGATCGAATAAGAAATTTCTTAGGTGTCTACAATGATAGAGGAAAGAGATGTTTTTTATAGTATGAAGCTGTGGTAGAATATAAAAGATTTATTACGATCTCTTCGACGACGACGACGACGACGGAGCGTCAGAAAAGAAAGTGAAAAGAGAAGGAGGAAGAAGAAGAAGAAGTACAAGTGGTCGTATGTCTGCATGCACTGACCATGCATCACTGAAGCGCAGGAAATGTCACACGGCTAACCATCCTTGTGTTCTCTCAGGTGAGCAGTCCCCTTCGTCACCATGGACTTCGTCTATGGACCAGGGAAGAACCACCTATTTGTTCCAGGGCCGGTCAACATCCCCGAGCCAGTGATTCGAGCAATGAACAGGAACAACGAGGACTACCGCTCCCCTGCCATCCCTGCCCTCACGAAGACCCTTCTCGAGGACGTCAAGAAGATCTTCAAGACAACAAGCGGCACCCCCTTCTTGATCCCAACAACAGGCACAGCATCGTCCATCCATCCATCCCTCCGCATGTACTACTTCGCCGTTACCGCATCGGCTTCCTTCTAACAACGAGTTCTTGGATCAGGTACTGGTGCCTGGGAAAGTGCCCTTACCAACACTCTCTCGCCTGGTGATCGGATCGTCTCTTTCCTCATCGGCCAGTTCAGCCTCCTCTGGATCGATCAGCAACAACGCCTCAACTTCAGGGTTGATGTCGTAGAGAGCGAGTGGGGGCGAGGTGCCGATCTTGATGCCTTGGCATCGAAGCTGGAAGCTGACCAGTCTCATACCATCAAGGCTGTTTGCATCGTTCACAATGAGACCGCAACCGGAGTCACCAGTGATCTGGCAGCCGTCAGGAAATTGCTCGGTACGCATATATTCTATTCGACGAAATTACTGTGATAAGTGTGCAGAATGCAAATGTGCATCGCATCCCAATTCATATGAATAAGTATCTCCATTGAATCTTCCTTAATTTTCTTCCTTATATTTTTGTGGTTTTTTTTTGTCATCAGCACACAATCTTAGAACATGATGTTGGCAATTGTTCTTAGTGTGCTTCTCTGTATCATATTCTTCTCCTAATTCCCTTATCATGCTCGATGTGCTGACCATATGATTATAATTTGGCAGATGAGTACAGGCATCCCGCATTGCTGCTGGTGGATGGGGTTTCATCCATATGTGCTCTTGACTTCCGAATGGATGAATGGGGAGTTGATGTTGCCTTGACAGGATCACAGAAAGCTCTTTCCATGCCTACTGGGATGGGCATTGTGTGTGCAAGTCCTAAAGCCATGGAAGCTGCTAAGACGGCCAAATCAGTAAGAGTGTTCTTCGACTGGAATGACTACTTGAAGTTCTACAAATTGGGAACTTATTGGCCCTACACACCCTCCATCCAACTCCTATATGGCCTTAGAACTGCTTTGGATCTTCTATTCGAGGAGGGTCTTGACAATGTGATTGCAAGGCACAGCCGACTCGGAAAGGCAACAAGGTAAACTCTAAGTTGATGCGTATCAATCCTCGTCTTCCTCTATGTAGCAAGAAGAATAGGAAGGAATTCTCATACAAGAATTCCACATCTACATTGTTGTTGAGAGAAGATAAATGTGCAGACTTGCTGTGGAGGCTTGGGGGCTGAAGAACTGCACACAAAGGGAGGACTGGTTCAGTGATACTGTCACTGCTGTGGTAGTGCCACCTTATATCAATAGTGCTGATGTTGTGAAGAGAGCATGGACAAGATACAATTTAAGCTTAGGGATGGGACTGAATAAAGTTGCAGGAAAGGTGTTCAGAATAGGACATTTAGGCAACCTTAATGAGGTATGGATTTCTTCCTTCCTTGTTTGAGCAAACTATGAGAGTTGGTGTGATTACTTTTTTTTTTGTTCCCTAACAAATTTAGATAATGCTACTTCATTTAAGAAATATGATGCATTTGATTTTCTTTTCTTAATATAAACACAAATTATGAGTATAGTGTTAAATTTTCCTTGTTATGTTTCTCCCTGATCTTTCAGTTTATAGTAATTTCATAGTTTATTTTTGTAGACTCAACATCTCCACTTGTGCAAGATGTATTTCTTTGTACTTACAAAAACAACAATAAAGTCGTAATCTTTTGTCGGCATTGACTTTTGTAATTGGTTATATATCCTTAATTAAATTAAAAATATTTAAATTTTTATCTGTAGTTTCTATAATTAAATCTTTCTTTGTATCTTCTCGCATTAATTGTTTTACTTTTTTTGACTATGACATCTAGAAAAATCCTTAAAATATATCTCTGTGTGCTTGCACTTTATGATTTTGTTTTGTTCAGGTGCCACTGTCAAGCTTGTGTAGTTGCAGAATTATATTCTATTTATCTTATGGTTGTAGGACTCACAAATTTATGTGCCAAAAAAAATCATCAGTCCATTAGTATTCCTTCTCCCAGAATATTCTGCAATCACAAAATCATGAATGTGAACATGTCTTTAGCATGTACTTTCTTTTTTGCCTAAATAGAATAAAAGTTTATTTTGATTGAAATTAGATTAAGAAAAATGTGTATTTGACATCTTAGCTAATTCTTGCCTTTCAATTTTTTGCCAGGCATTCCATTTTAATCCATGTAGATTAAGTGGCTTATGGCTTAACAAAATCGGCAATTGCATGTTTCCAATTTTTTGCCAGGCATTCAGTTTATTTAGATGCATGTTTCCAATGTGCTTTACCATTTGTTTGCAACAGACTACAGCATAATCTTAAATCCACCATGTAATTAATTATCTTTCTCATGAGAAAAAAAATTCCATACAAGAAATGTTCTAAAAGCAGGTAAATGCTGCCGTTTGCTATTCTGTTCTGCTAACCATCCTTGTTTGAGTTCTGCAGCTGCAATTGCTGGGTTGCCTGAGTGGTGTGGAAATGGTACTCAGGGATGTAGGATACCCAGTCAAGCTTGGAAGTGGAGTAGCTGCAGCAGCTGCGTACCTTCGGAACTCTACCCCTATGATCACTTCTAGGATATAAGACTTCTTTGGTTGGGCGTTCCATGATTGAATCAAGAAGTCATAAAACCGATGTATATCGGTAGAAGTAAGATATCCTTATTTCTCAAACTGTTCCAAATTGTAATCATCTCATCTTGGTTGTTTGTATTTAAGTCTGTTTTCTTTTCGACAAATTGTACACCACATATGCTCACAGATGCTCAAAAATCCTTTCTTTCACAACCTGCTAATATAGGAAAAGCTGTAATCAGTCAGTGTTATCTCAAACATAACCAGTAGATTAAAACCTGCTTTTCTACAGTCTCTAATAGTTTGTACTGACTTACATTAAGTTTTCTTGATCCCTAATCCTACTTGAGTTGCACAGAGTACTGCATCATGTCAGTTCCTTTCATCGGTTTCTTTCCACCTATATAGTCATGATATACGCCTTTTTGTAACTTGTAATTATGTTTTTGAGCCTTTGGTTGCTGGTTAATGATGGAGAACAGGATTGATAGTGCACAAAACAAATATAGATGTCAACAGAGGAGACTGTTTCTTGTGGAACTCATTCTTGGGGGCTTATGAACCATTCAATGTCTTCACAGAAACAGGTGCTGCAACCAGCAGAGTGGTTTTCCTCTCTAAATCATTGACAGGAAAAACCAAAAATGATATGAATTGGAAATAGATCCATATTTGAGCACCCATTTCATTAGGTTTGTGTTTACATGCCAATCTGGTGCTTGACTTGTTTGGCTCACTGAGACATCAAACAGTGATGACAAACCTAATCAACCAACTTACATTTAGTCAGAGCTTGTCACATTTGTCTCTTTCATCACCTCTACATAATTTCAAGTTTTCTCTAAGATAACTATTGTATTGAAACTATTTAATCCAATTATCGAGACATTACACATCAGCACTTTGTTTACATTTAATATAGCAAAAACAGCAATGAAAAAGGATGTCCTAGAATATGTCGTACCAAATAACGACCTTTCTTTTTGACATAAAAATGGAGCAATCTGTTTTTTCTTTTGAAGGAAATAATTACAGATGATCATGAATTAACTTTTTGTTGGTACAAATTATTCTTTCAGTGCGGAACAAATCATCATATACACTTTGTACATAATGTACTAATTCGTTCTGTTCTTCATCTTGAACGTTTTCGCTGAACAGTCAGATTAATCTCCCTTTCCAATTCTTTTTGTGGTAGCTCACACTCAGCAAGCATCAACCTCATTTTATCTCAATCAACAAATATCAATCTCGTTGCTTGTGTCTCCACAACCACTTCTTCTTTGATTGAAGTCTTTGATCATCCACTGGAATGACTCAGGGTGGCAGTTCCGAGCAGGTCTCCTCAACTTCACTAGTATTTTCTTTCTTCATAAGCAAATTCCTTAATCAACAGGATTGTTGTAATATCAGATCATATGTGGATGGATGCTCACTTGCTATCAGTGAAAACTGATCCTGAAATCTCAGCACCCCTTCAACCATCAATTGCCAAATCAGAGCACCAACTCCAGCTCGCCCCATCTTAGCTGACTCATACACTTTATCATAAACTATTTTCAGTAGTATATTTCTGTCATATGTCCCATTTCTCTTGACATGCAATTGGGAGCCAACCTCTGAGAAGAGGACTGGTTTCTTCAGCACATGCTCACTATCATTGACATGAGAATCAACCCAAATCGACAGATACTTGACTTTATCTTCCAGGCTTGCCTTTGGAATCCTACAGGAGAAGGTGATGATGTCCTCAATACTAATATGCAAAATAGCAAGCATCAAATAATTGAATTAAATCAAGAAGGTTACTGACCAGCTATCTGGATATGCATGTTCCGAAGCAAAATCAATGTTCTTGGCTGCCGAGTTCTGTATAAAGTCAGAACCAAGTGAGGCTGCCCAAGCCCCTGGATTCACCCTTAACCATTCTGTTCTTCGAAGTCCATAAAATCCTTAAAGCCAACTGTGATGAGATGTTTCCCATCCAGACTCTTTATATATTTCAGCAGTCCAAGCCTGTTAGAAGTGCTTGATGAAGTTAGACAAGCCATTAGTTTTCATGTGTCTTTCTTCTTTGAGAAATTTATACACTGGCAGGCAGGAGGTGGGAGAAAACAACTTGGTAGACAAAAAGGTTGCAGGTTGTTGTATTACCTGAAGAAGAGGACCAGATGAATTGGATTCACATCGAGACTCATTTATAAGCTCCCAGCAAATATTGCAGGCTCATCAGAATATTTGACTCCACTATATGAGTTCTTTCTTGTTATGATTGCCTGCATGCACAGAGCAGAAAAGCAGAACAGATGAACTGTACCTAAGAAGCTGTTATTCAGATCATCATATTTATGATACTCTAATAGATGGCATTTATAAATCATCGACCACCTTTTTCTTTCATTTTTTTTCTTTTATGGCTGAGATATTAAAACTAAACTCATAGTTTAGTTTTTTCTTTCATTTTTTTTTCTTTTAACGAAGAAGAAAAGAATACAAAATATAAGTGAAAAATGACACAGATGTCCACAAAACAAACTAAACTATGAAAGAATGAATTTGATCTATGATAAAAAAGGCCTAGTAGCATATTTTTGCAACAATATGAAGTTTCATTTGAGCGAAAAGTCTTTAAAAATCCCTAGCCATGTTGAACAGCCACCTTAAACAAGATCTCAACCACAGTCCACTCATGATTTCTCACTGTTCTCATAGTATCTCTCATCATATCCCATAACAATCACAAGAGATAGTCTCGTGACAGTATATTGAAAACTTTACCTTTATGAGAAGAATGTTTCATTAGCCTGCCTATTGAAAAAAGGGTTTCCAAATTACAGCTTTTGTTTTTCCAATATAAACTAACACTAGCAGGTTAGACTCGTCCCAAATGAACACAACAGGATCGATCAACAAAATCGCATGCCTCCAGAAAAAAGTTGGGATCCAATGAGAGTAGACATGAAAAGTTACGTTGTGCGGTAGAATATAACTTATCATCATGCCTATTTGAACACCATGATTCATTTTCCAATTATTTGTTGCATGTTTGCACCAGCATAAATAGGAGTGTTACATAGCATCCCTGCAAGATGCACTTAGCACACAATAAAGGAACTTAGCATCTTATTCAAATCTTACTCCAAGACATATATGCTACAACAGTAATCATTACATTCACCAGCATTACCTTAACATAATCCTTATGATAGCCCTTGATGGTTGGATGTGAGAAAAATGAATCTGTGGAAGCTGACACACATTACATACTGAGCTTTTCCCCCAAATGTATTGAGATTATTTACAAGAGAAAGAATTAACCTGATGTGATGTCTCCTAGCTTCATATATGACAAAATCAGGTGCCTGAGACCAAATGGAGTTTATGATAAACACCATCTTTTCAAAATTTAACAAAAGGCATAAGCTGATATGACTGTATAATAGCATGTCTACAGACTTGGATGCTGATGATGGTAAAGAAACAAGTAATATTTCATATTTCTGGTATAGAATCTAATTATCAGAAACCCCACAAATTAATTCCAAATTTGCTTATTTTCCTATGAATAGAAGTATACTTCATAAGCATCATTAGCTATGATGGTAAACAATTAGAAAGAAGTATCAAATAAGGCCAACATCTTTCAGACACTCTAATAGTATTGATTGCTTCTTTCCTTGATCTAACTGTTTGTGTCCACCATAATGATGTTGCTTCTCATGACAAAATTCTATGTGCATGAAGATAACATGATAAGATATCAGTTAGTTTGTATCTTATAATCAGATAAGGAGAGACTCAAAACCCAACCACAATTGCACTCTATCAGAAATAAATCAAGCTTATGCTTTACAAAAACCCCGGACAACAAAGAAAGAGTTCAGAAGAATGAAAAATGGAACTAATAAAAGGAAGACTAATAGAACATGTTCTTTCTCATATTAAAAAAACATCAGATACTTTTAGTTTTTCCTCGTACTCATTTGAGAACAAAAAAGGATTTTGGTCGAAAGATTTACAAAGAAAACTAAAAAGAGAAAAAAAATCATATCATCCATGTTTAAGAAAATAACAACCCATCTGAGTTTAGGTTCTTCGATCGGGGTTTAAGTCGTAAAAGGATCGCGAGCTTCCAGTTTTTAACTTTAACCTAATTTTGCTCATCTCCTCCAAGTATCATCTAATGTGCATTTTCCATTCATGTATTGAATTAAACACTAGGCAGGCAACCAAAACCCTAAAGTTTGAGTTAATCTCAGATAGCTCAAGTATCACCTTTTAAGCAACAAGCAGATAATATGAATTCAGCCCAAATCATATGCAAGGAAGCTGATATTTTAATTTCTCAAAATTAAATCCAAATTTCTGCTTTCCTAAAAATTAATCACTTTTTCTATTCTCCTCTGCAATTTACCATCGCAGGTTACTATTCGTATCGCCCACCGCCATCATTCAAGAACCAATAAATGGTTTCCAATTGGGAACTTGTTTCCCCCAATCTGAAGTCCCAAATTCTACTCAAAGGTTCAAACTTTAGAGAACAAGACAACAGATCAAGAGAGATGAAGCGTTAAAGAGCAGATACAGAAGAGCCACAAATCGAGAACCTGGAAGATCCGCTCGTCGAAGCGGCCGGGGGAAATCTGGAGCGCGTTGGCGCCGCCGTCACTGAACGCCCAGGTCCGGTACACCGACATCCCCATCGACCGCCCGCGCCGGAGCATCTCCACCACGCGATCGCCGGAGTCGGACGACATCAGCCAGTAGGAGTTCCACCCGTTGACGTACACCGGCGACCCGTCGCGGATGTCGACGAACCGGGTACCGTTCCGGCCCACGAACCCCATCCTCGGCTGGAGCCAGGGGATCGATATCGGGATCCTTCCGCCACCGCCACCGCCGGAGAACCAGTTGAGGTAGCCGAGGGCGACGAGGAGGACGAGGCCGAAAAGTGTGTACAACCGCACCCCTTCATCGCTCCTCCCCAGTTTTACACCCGACCAGGAGATCTACACGAGAACGAGAAGCAATCTCTCACTGTCACTTACGGATCCTGTGGGGCCCGATAGGTGGGGGACGGGGTTAATCGGTGGGTAGTCCCTTTTTTATTACTCGCTCTCCATCTCCTGCCAGTGAGTAGTCGTTGGGGAAGTTGGCCGTTGCTTTGGCAGTTGAAGTGGGTGATGCCAAATAAATAGTTTTCTCCATTTTTAATGCATTAATTAGTTTATTTGGTGATTTATTGTATTATACTTTAACAAAATCATTTATGTTTATTGTCTGTAAAATATTGTTTATATTTTTAATTTGAATTAAAAATTCTAAATATTAAAAATATAAATTAATCATATGATAATCCAATTAATTCAGTAACTTGATTTATCCATTGAGTTCTATAAATCAACATAGTTTTCCTCTTGCATGTGAGATTAAACTAATAATCGATCAGCTTTACATTCCCTATGTATAAGGCTTCATTTCATAAGTACACATAAATAAACCACTATTAGATTATAACAAAAGACTAATAATCATAAAATTCTCTCTTATCAAGAAATTAATGGCATTCTTTCAAAATTATGCTCTCTTAGACTCTTAACATAGACATAATTTCCATAATGTCCTCAGTCTTCTTTTTTATTATCTCTCACTTTTTCTACATATTCATTTTCCCAACATTTTAATAATAAGAAATTCTTTCTAAGGCAACTTCTCAAGAAATTGATGTGTATTCTTAAAAGTTATTTGTAGAGATAATTCTCATGAATCTTTCCCATTTTTTCTGTTTTTTTTTATTGTCATGTTTCTAAAATTTCAATTAAAAGATTTTTTTAACCCCTTTGAACATATATGATAATTTATTTATTTTTATGTAAATCGTAAGCGATGAAGAAGAGATTTGATCCAAAAACCTTGTTATAAATTATTTTAATACATCATTACCAAACCAATGTTCCAAGTATAATGTATATCTTATATGACAATTCAATACATATTATTTTTCCAAATATATTCTACACAACAAGTCACAAAGCATACCACAGAGGAATACAAGCTCATAAAACACCAGTATAGAACAACAATAAAAGTTCATAAGATAATGATTTATAACCTAAATTCCATCCATCAATTCATCTTGTCAGATAGGAAGAATAGTGCCATTGTCCTCTGTGATGAAAGATTATGAGCAAATGAGATGGAGGTTTCATTGATGTCATCTACAACCTGATAACATATTGCTGCATGCATGCATGCAAATCCTGTAGCTGCCAACTCTGAGAACGATGGGGGAAGTCACAGACTTCCGACACTAGCTTTCTTCTTCTCCCAACCTCGGTGCCTCATTGAGATCGAAGTCCAACAGTCCATGGCTTCC
Organism: Musa itinerans; assembly: GCA_001649415.1. Classification (NCBI taxonomy): domain Eukaryota; kingdom Viridiplantae; phylum Streptophyta; class Magnoliopsida; order Zingiberales; family Musaceae; genus Musa; species Musa itinerans. Next base: position 5,484 of record LVTN01002171.1, on the reverse strand, counting down.
TCCCTTATCAGCTTCGTCCTCTTGCTGCTCCCTCTCGTGGTTGCTCGTCGTCGTTGCTGCTGCGGCTTCTTCTACTTCTTCTTCTTCTTCTTCGGGATGATGATGACTCCTGCTCTTGTTGTGGCTTGCTGTGTGTCCTCCCAGCGCTTGGTGAGAAGAGAATGTCTTGGAACACACACTGCATCGGTATCTACGGCCACGATCGGACGTACCGGGCTCGTTCGCCAGCTCCACCTGCTCCGTCTTCCTCCTCTTGATCATCTGCTTGTAGCTCGATAGCAGTTCATCTTCAACTGTGTCGTCAGAACGAGCGTCCTTGTGGTCTGCATCAGCCAGGTGCAGCAGGATTCTAGCAGCCGTAATGGCTTCGGGATCAGCGGTCACGGCCTTCCGTTGTCGGCCTCGCTTCGCACTCGGCCTCTTGGCCGTCGGCGAAGCGCCGGACTTCCTCCTCGCCTCGGGCGGCGGGTTCACTCCCCTGTAACCCCTCTCCGGGTGGCACCTCAGGTGGCCGAACAGTGACTTGTCCGAGGGGAAGCTCTTCCCGCACTCCGGGCATGTCGCATGACGACGCCTCGAGCTGCCATCGTCCTCAGCGGCGGCCGCTCCAGCCTCCGACACAGATTCCTCGTCGTCTCCACAGCGAGACGACGCCACCTCCTGAGCCACGGCTTTGCCGGGTTCTCCGGCGCACTCGACTCGAATTCCAAGGCTGTTATCCGCTCCCAGCGCAGCGTCCTCGGTGTCGCAATAGCTTCCACCTTCCACGACACGAGCTCCCATCCCTGCGCAACAGATCACAGAAGCATCAGAAAAAGACACTACAAACCATTGAGCTCATCAAACAGATAACCCACTGTCGATCGACGGCAAGAAGCTTCTTCTTCTCGATCTCTCAGTTCCCGAAATCCAAAAGTCCACACCACAAACCTGAAACACAGCTGAAACGGGAGAGAAAGGAGGCATCTTTAGCGCAGAACACATCAATTCTGACCCCAAGCAAAGAAAGCTATCAACAAGAAACCGAAATGGCACTCGCGGAGATCCGGAAAGGAACCAACTTTCGAGAAGGCCGAATCCAAAGACGGGAATTTTCGAACAAAAAAGGGATTTTTGGATCGGGAAAGCTCAAGAGACGCAGAGTTCGAGCGAAACAAACCCCGAACGGATTGGTAGATCAAGTAATCCACAGCTGGCAACACCCTGTTGACGCCCCCCTCGTTGACGCCCCCCTCGCTCGAGTCCTAAAGGGCGGCCCTTTAGCGAAGGAAACAGTGACGGGAGATCGAGAGAAGCACCACCGAAGAGGGGAGAAGAAGAAGAGGAGGAATCCTTGGTTCGCGGCAATAAATCTCGTCGCCTCGCCGATCGCTCGAACGGGAGATCGAGAGAAGCACCACCGAAGAGGGGAGAAGAAGAAGAGGAGGAATCCTCGCCGATCGCTCGAATGGTTCCTATGCGTTACACTCTGCTGGTGTTGTGTTTGCTTCTTTCTTCTGGGTTGCATCGCCGTTTCTTTCGGAAAGGAGAGGGGGAGTGAGATTGGGAAGGGATTTAAAGTGCGAGTTTCCATTAAAGAGAGGATTAGATTTGTTAACATAATCTCCATCCATATATATATATATATATATATATATATTATATAATATTTTCTTTTTTCCATTTCAATCTTTAGCAGATATGGTTAGCAAAAAGAGATGGATTAATTTTTCTCAAAAATTTTGTTAGATTTATAGACATGAGAGTCGCTGTATCACGAGAGGTTAATTCCGATCATCCTTCTAAATTACATCAAATAAGATTATTGAACCATTTGGTCAAATATAAGCTTAAATGTTTGAGATGTTAGAATGCTCCACTTTATTACTATCGCGTAATTTTGTCAAACTTAACATGATCCATAATCGATCTAAATTATTAAATATATTGGTGGAATCGATATAAAAAAAATATTTACTATCGTGTTAATGTGTATGAGTTTACGACCTCATCTAAATATTATTTCCTATAACTCCTTCGAAATGATCTATTGGGTTTGCTAGTCAATTCATATCTCCTAAAATCTCTAATCTATTCTCAAGTCAAATAAGGTCAAGGTCAAAGTCAACCTATGTGGTCTAACCCATCAATTATATTGGTGGAGTCAACATAAAAATATATACACCATAATTTCATGTGTTGGATACTTTTATTATCTCATCCTAAAGCTCAACCTAAATTAGTATAACCCAACCTCTATCTAATTATATATATACATATATAGTATTATCTCTAGGATACTTATCCTAACTTTGTGGAGTATATATTCCATCTAACTCAGGCTGGTATGATTACTGGTCATTTCAAATAAAATCATCATCATGGTATGAGATTAGGTCATGAGTGGAATACTTCATCTAAATATAAAAATATATATAAATATCAGCCAGTTTGAATAGTAAAAATCTTGACAATATAGAGAGAGTCATTGAAATTGGTACAACAAAATTTAGAGTGTTTAGTGCTGAGATAGACAGATTCTTTGAATCTGAAGTCAACCTTGGTCAGACCCATGATGGGAGTATGGAATGCAGCAGAGTCAAAGTTTCCTCAGTCCAATGCACACAAGTTTTTGGTAGAGATTAAGGTGGCTTTCCCATGACAAACACCAATCCATCTCCTCCCATGTAAGTGAGTCAATTAAGGATCTCCAAGTGTTCCAATGACCAGTTTGAGTAGGACTCAGGGATGCCAGGCTTCACATACTCCTAAACCTAATTGCCATCTCCAGTTTCTGCACCCTTAGTTTCCCAAAAGATGTGGTTTTGGTAGCATATGCCACCTTCTTGACTCACAAAATGGAAGTCAAAATGAGCTCTTCGATACTTTCTCCTTTGATGTCAATCAGGCAGGCAGCAGCAGAAGCTTGGAGGTCTTCTCCTACCTGCTGCAGTCTACTCCCAGAGAACATCCATTGGCAGAAGACATAACAATACTGTGTCATCACTGTGAAGGAGAAGTGTGGCATCTGCAATCTCCAATAAAGAAGGCAAGGAGTTGCAGCAAACCATTCCTATAATTTCATAGATGATGGTAACCAAGAACTAAGAGTCATCTAACTCATCATGTTTCGATATTTTGTCCTTTATTCCAACTTTTGTTGTATACGAGATACAAAAAAAGAAATCTCCAGCACATAATTAGAGATTCTCTTGACTTTTATTTGGGTGGAATAAAACACATAAATGTGAAATGCATGAATCCGAAAGTGTCATGATTGGCAAGTATTTTTAGAGTTCTCATCTCCGATTTAGATTACTTGAAACATGAGCTTACTTGGAGGATAAGAAATTCAAATATGGAAAGCTCTTACTGATTAGGGTTTAGTTGCTTAATAAATATCCGAACAAGTTTATTTGGAGAATAAAAAATTTAAGTACATTCGGGACTTAGTTACATTATAAAAACACTATATATTTTGAAGTTATGAGGAAAGAGAGACATAAAGAATAAAATATGAGATACGAGAGTTTTTCATGGTATATATATATGAGATGACGTATGAATGATTATATATATATATATATATATATTACGAGTTACCAGTGGCAAGGAATTATCAATAGCATCAAGAAGGAACTGTCTGACATCCATCACAGAATCCCCTGGGCTTAGCTGAATTTTGTCACCGAAAGCAACATAAGAGACAGCATGACGGCAGTAAGAAAAAAACAAATAATCTACTTTCATTCCTATTTGGTGTAAACCTAATAAACATTGCAAAGAGCAAAATTTTCAGGATTACAAGCCAGGTTGCATCTTTTAACAATCCTAAAGTAACATCAACCCTCATCAGTATGAGGTTAGCTGTGGTGCGCAATGCACACTATAATGTTCAATGCAGAAAAGTGGAGTGAACACGTCAGTCAGATATCCAATCACACAAAATCATAAAGAATTAAGTTCCAGAAGATAACAAATAAACTGCAGATATGTAACATGCATAAGGTAACTAAACATCCAATTATAGGCATTGCACAGTAACTGATCCTAATCAATTATCTAAACTGCAGAAAAGAATTTAGGATCTACGAAACCAATGTGCTGAGCATTTCAGTCTTCGCTACTGAAGCCATCTATATTCTTTTAGTAGTTCAATGTCCTACTACTTCAATCACAAAATTAAGAGAACAGAGATACTGCAAATTAGCAAAAAGAAAATGGTAACAGCATCTATCTTGAAGCAACTAACCTGCAACTCTAGTTTCTCACCAGAAAGTGCCTTGACTGGCACAGGGTAGAGATGAAGATCACCTGCATAGCAGAGCGGGGAAAAGGTAATTGCTAGCTTCAGTTGTAAAACCCCAGTAAAAAACTAATTGCAGTGGCATTTAGGTGCTTGGAAGAACATATCAAATACATGTATCACATGTTATAAACAAGCTCAATTTAACAAGTATAGAGTATAACTTATTTGTTACAAACATATCAAACAAGTAAAAGAAACCGACATAAACATCAAAATAATAATTTTCCCATATGTTACATGCCTCAAAATCAGCTGAGCATTTTGGCTATAGAACATTTTTGTGCAGACAGCAAGTTGCTTTTAATTAAGAAAACACAACACCCTTGCAGTCTCTAACAACCCTCACCTACATTGTGGTTGTGGACATCAACGAGCAAACTGATGAACACGCAGAAATTGATTCTTTTTGACAAAAAATCACTTGATCTCCAAAAAAAGGCAAGGATATATGAAAGGAAGCACTTCAACAAATTGAAAATAAAAAAATACACCTTCAGCCTGCTTTGTAGCTGTTGCTGGAGCATCTCCCTTCTGTGCCTTGTCACCCACACTACCATCCGTTGCAGGAGTTCTACTTGCCCCTTCGACTCCATTGGCATCACCATTAGATGCTTTCACAGCACCCGAACCATCATGGGATAATGCCGATGAATCTAGTGGCTTCAGTTGTGATTCTGCTGAACTCAGGGAATCGGAATTCAATGTTCTCCCCTTATTCTTTCCCTTAGATTTTCCAGCCATCTGTTTGGTGAAATGTCAATCAGAAAACATGTACTAGTTTATCCAGTAAACTCCCACTATAATCATGATTCCTTGCAGGGGAAAGAAGATGATAACCAATAATGGCACAGAAACTCTTTGCCTCAGTTAAAAAAAAAAGACCACACAACTCCTCAAAGAGCTACCGAACAGAACGAGAAGAGAAGATATATTTGCAAAAGATCACCCAAAAATGGAAAAAGCAAAACAAGAACAGGAAAGAATTCGCATTCATACGAACACACAACTTCTGCATACTAAGTTAATGGAGACAGTGTTTCCATCGGTCATACTTCGGTATGCCAAACGCGCCAACAAAAAATCCAGAGCAAGTAATTAATGGATCGAAAACAACAAATTAAATAAGAGTAGCAGTAGCCAGACACTCTCCCACAATACAGCAGGTGCCAAAAGCGCTCCTGACCGACATTCGATCA
>LVTN01002170.1:27473-42606 GCA_001649415.1 Musa itinerans | reverse complement strand
GAGATCCATCTCATTTATCTAAGCTCACTAGTCTAGACAAAGGATATGTTAAATTGAAGATGTATTGTTAGTTGATGGTTTAAAGCATAACCTTTTGAGTATTAGTTAATTATGTGATAAAGGATATATCGTTAGATTTAAATATAATGCTTGTATTATTGAAAAACCATATAAAAACATATCTATGATTGCCCTAAAACAAAATAATGTATACACTATCGAGATTAATGATCTTTGTAATAAAATGTGCTTTTCGATTTTTAATGACAATGATTGGCTTTGGCATAGGAGATTAGGTCATGCTAGCATGAAACTAATCTCTCAAATTTCATCTAAAGAACTTGTAAGAGAAATTCCTCATATCAAGTTCGTCAAAGATAATTTGTGTGATGCATGTCAACTAGGAAAACAAATAAAAGGTAACTTCAAACCTAAGAACCAAATAAGCACCTCTAGACCTTTGCAATTGATCCATATGGACTTGTTCGGACTAATTACTACATCAAGCCTAGGAGGTAGCAAATATGCATTTGTTATCGTGGATGATTATAGTAGATACACATTGACTTATTTTTTGGTACACAAAAGTGAATGCTTTAGGTATTTCTCTAAGTTTTGTAAACTTGTTCAAAATAAAAAAGGGTTTTATGATTTCGTTAATTCAAAGTGATCACGGTGGTGTATTTCAAAACCGTATTTCTAAGAATTTTGTAAATCTAATGGATACAACCACAACTTCTCTACTCCAAGAAATCCTTAACAAAATGGAGTAGTGGAAAGAAAGAATAGGAATTTACAAGAAATGGTAAGAACCATGTTAAACGAACATAGCCTACCCAAATATTTTTGGGTCGAAGCCGTAAATACAGCATGCTATGTTATGAATAGGGTTCTAGTAAGACCACAACTTTTCAAGACTCCTTATGAGTTATAGAACAACAAAAAACCCAACGTTTCATACTTTAAAGTTTTCGGATGTAAATATTTTATTTTGAATGAAAAAGATGCCTTAGGTAAATTTGATGCAAAATCCGATAAAGAAAATTTTCTTAGCTATTCTTTTGTTTCTAAAGCATTTCGTATCTTTAACAAAAGAACTTTGATTAAAGAAGAATATATTCATATTATTTTTAATAAAGTTTCCGAAGTTAAGAAAAATGATTTTGATGATGATTTTGATGCTTTGAATTTAAATGAAACCCCTTCTCCATCAAGCAACTTAGATGCATCTTCTTCCGAAACATCCTTACCCAAGGATTGGAAGTATGTATATGCTCATCCTAAGAAACTAATTATAGGAGACACATCAAAAGGGGTTCAAACTCATTCTTCTCTTAAGAATTTTTGTGCCAACGCCGCTTTCCTCTCTCAAATTGAACCTAAATGCATTGACGAGGCTTTGAAAGATGATTCGTGGGTCATCGCAATGCAAGTAAATGAGGTGTGAAAGCTTGTTCCTAGGCCAAATGACCATTTAGTTATTGGTACTAAATAGGTCTTTAGAAACAAGCAAGATGAATTTGGTATCATGGTTAGAAACAAGGCTAGATTAATGGCCAAAGGTTTCAACTAAGATGAAGGTATCGATTATGAAGAAACCTCTGCTCCTGTGGCACGATTAGAGGTCATAAGAATGCTCCTTGTCTATGCTAGTAGTAACAATTCTAAGTTATTTCAAATGGATGCTAAAAGTACTTTTCTTAATGGCTTTATTTCTGTAGAAGTTTATGTTGAACAACCTCCCAGATTTGAGAATGATAGTCTCCCTGATCATGTGTTTAAATTGACTAAAGCTCTCTATGGTTTAAAACAAGTCCCAAGGGCTTGGTATGAGAGACTTAGCTCTTTTCTTATTCTAAATAATTTCTCTAAAGGTATACATTGTTTATCAAAAATTTTAAAAATAATTTTCTTATTGTTCAAATTTATGTTGATGATATTATTTTCGATTCCACGAATGAATCTCTTTGTGAATCATTTGCTAAAAGTATGAGTCTTAAATTTGAAATGAGTTTGATGGGGGAATTAATTTTATTTTTAGGCTTACAAATCAAATAACTAAGTAATGACATTTTTCTTAGTCAAACAAAATATGCTTTAGATTTGCTAAAAATGTTTAATAAGGATAGCTCAAAGGATATCAATACTCCCACGAGTACCTCTACTATGTTAGACATTGATGAAAGTGGAGAAAGCTTTGATCAAAAAGCTTATAAGGGTATGATAAGAAGTTTACTATACCTCACCGCTACTAGACCGGATATCATATTTATTGTAGGTCTTTGTGCTATGTTTCAATCTAATCCTAAGATATCACATCTTAAAGCAGTTAAGAGAATTCTTAGATATCTTAAAGGTACCACTAATCTAGGATTATGGTATCCAAAATATGAGAACTTTGAACTAATTGTATATGCTGATGTGAATTTTATTGGATGTAGATTAGATAGAAAAAGCACATCCGGAACATGTCAATTTTTAGGACATGCACTTGTTTCTTGGTCTTCCAAGAAATAAAACTCGGTTGCACTATCTACAACTAAAGTTGAGTATATTGCAGCTACTACATATTGTGCACAAGTTGTGTGGATGAAAAATACTTTAGAGGATTATAAGATTCATCTTAAAAACATTCTTATAAATTGTGATAACATAAGTGCAATATGTTTAATAAAAAATCTCAATCATCACTCTAGAACTAAACATATTGATATTAAGCATCACTTTATACGAGATCATATTACTAATCATGATGTAATCTTAGAGTTTATTGATACAAAACATCAATTAACCGATATCTTTACAAAATCTTTAAGTGAAGAACAATATGATTTTATTATAAGAGAGTTAGGAATGTTAATTTGTCCAAATGCATGAATTTGATGTATATCTTTTCCGGACTATCTTTTGTATTTCACAAATAGAGCTTTCATGAACTTATTTCGTTTTTATCTTCCTTAGTATCAAGTTTACTTCATACCCTTGCTCCATCACTTAATGATTTTTGATACACTCAATCACTTTATGGATTTCATTGACAAATGCATCCCTCATGGATTTATCTCTTATGAATTTTTAATGAGAAATGGATTTAATGTAATGCTCCTCTCATTATGAAGGCTTATTCATGGAATTTCTTTTATCATTCATATGAGGATTCTTTCACATGAATTCTTTCTTAATGAAGGAAGAATTTTTATGATTTTTTTATGAGATGAACACTTGTAAGAGTGAGGATTTGATTTTATATAAATATCTTGATCCTTATGAAAATTGAAGCATGATTTAATGAAACTCTTTTACCATTTTTGACTTGATTCAAATCATTTCACAAAGCAGGTTCTTAATGGATTTCCTCCTTTCTTTCCTTCTTCATACAAGTTTTGATGAAAAAAGTGGAGAAGTTGATGGAAGCTATCTCTTTAAATGTTTATAACTTTTAATGTGAGAACTTTTGAATAATACTATGTCATGAATGCTTGAAATATGATTGGTATCGTCAAATACAAATTGAAATGTTGCATGAATCTTTACCACACTTGCATTGTTAAATTGTTCTCCTTTTTGTTGATGACAAAGGGGGAGAAATAATACCAAAATATGGTAAATTAATGACAAATGTATGCAATGTATTTCATCATATATACTTGAAATATTTGCTTGATAAATTTCTTTCATTATAAGATATCTAGAGCTTAACTTGCAATTTTACAACAGATATCTTGCCATAGAATGATGAATTGCTATCTTTGTCATCTTTCATATTTGAAATATCATACTTGAAAATAGATGTCATGCCTTGACATTATTTTGAGAATGTTAGATCATGATAGGATTCATGATGTGCATATTGATAAGTTTAATGAACTTATCTTACCAGTTTGTTTCTTGAATTCAAAGACCTTGAATTCAAGAATGTCTTTTCTCAAGTATGGCATATAGATAGGGGGAGTTAAGGTTAACTCCATCATCAATTGATTATCATCATAAAAAAGGGAGAGATTATTGAATCTCATATTTTGATGATGAAGTCGATTATAATTTGTTTGATCTAATATATATGTTGAGAATAGTGTATAGGATTAACTACGATAATAGTAAAACATAAAATAAGTGTTATGCCGGAGTCAAGATCGAGATCTCATTAGGAGTTCGAGAGTTCGTCGGAAGTCCAGACGTTCATCGGAAGTTCTGCCGGAACCAACCGAGAAGTCTAGGAGCTTGCCAAAGAAGCTCATCGGAGCTCACCAAAAAGATCATCGTAAAGTCCGGGAGCTTGCCGAGAGTCCGCCAAAGCATTGCTGAGAGTTCGTCGGATATTCGCCGAAAGTATGTTGGAAGCTCGCTGGAAGAGCAATTGGCGCACCGAAACAAGAAGTGTTGTGATCATGTCTTAATATCGTAGTTAAAGTATAAATTAAGTTAGGATTAGGAGGTAATCCCAATAACTTAATTAAGGGCCAATTGGGCTCTTAACAGGGCTAAATTGGGCCAAATTGAGCAGCCAATTTAGCCCCTCAAAATATGGCCGACGGTGGCACCGCCTGGAAAGCAGTGCCCTAGGATTTCAGGGCAGTGGTACCACCCCTGTCAAGCGGTGGTACCGCCAGAGTTTGGTCTCCGAGCTCTGTCAGGCGGTGGTATTGCCTAGTGTTAGGTGTTAGGCGGTAGTACCGCCCAGTAATGGCAGTGGTACTGCTAGGACCCCGAAAATCCAGGATTAGATACTTTTTGGCTCCAATTTTGAAGCCTTTGGGGCATGAAACCTATTAGCATAATCTTGAGTTCTTGAGCCTTAAAGTGTTGTAAAATTGAAGAGTTCTCCCCCTTCATCTCTTAGCCTTGTAACAATCCAAGAAAGAGGAGTGAGACTTGTAAGGGGTTGTCTTCTAAGCCCGACAAAAGGAAAAAAAGCTATAAAAGGTGGTTGACCTTCGCCTATTGAAGGAAGGCCTATAGTGGACACCGAAGACCTCGTTGGAGGAGGAATCTGAAAGTGGATTTGGTCACGTTGACCGAACCACTCTAAATTCGGGTTTGCTTTTCATTTGTGCAATTTACTTTAACTACAAATTATTTCATAGAAAACTGCTCTTCCTCCTCATCTTGCTTTTGCTCTCATACGTTTTAAGTTGCTATCTTTTCGATTCAGTTTTCATCGAATGTATGAAATATTTTATACAAAAATCAAAGAATTTTTTGTTGGACTAATTCACCCCTCCTCTTAGTGCCGCTCTTGATTCTAACATTCGGGCCATGGGTTCGAGCATCGAGCCAAGAAGAGCGAAAATTGTGCCAAGGAAATCAGAGTTACAAAGGTCAACTGGTCGATTAGGCAATAGGCTACAAGAGAGGATGATGCCCCAAAGAATCGGACGAGGTATCGATGAACCAATAACATACCAAACACCATTTGATTTAGCTTTGTAATAATTTTCTAGATCGAAATAGTTTTTAGGCGTAATTGGGTTTCAATTGGGCCAACTTAATTAGGGGTTAATTGGGCCCAATTTTAGGCTGTGTTAGGCCAAGTGAAAGGCCCAAATAGTGACCTGACAGGTGGAATCATCGGTGACACAATCTCTAAGACTATGTTAGGCAGTGGTACCGCCAGTCTGGGCAGTGGTACTGCCCAGACTTAGTCTCCGAGACTATTAGGCGGTGGTACCGCCTAGACATAGTCTCCCAAGCGGTGGTACCACCAGACTAGAGGGTGGTACCGACCAGCACAGGCGGTAGTACCACTAGTACCCCGAAAATCGGGGATGAGACACTTTTTAGCTCAAGTTTGAATCCACTTGAGGCCTATAAATACCCCTCTCATCCCTGATCATATTACAGAAGAATTGAGCATAAAATTAAGCTAAAAACAGGGAAAAAATACTTACGAAAAAATTGGGAAACTCTTTAAGGATTTAGGATCACTTCTTCCTAGCATTTAGAAGTTTGTCTAAAGGGAGAAGTGAGGTCTAAGAAAGATAGGCTTGTAAGGGTTGTCTCCTAAACCCGTGAAAAGGAGAAAGAGTGTAAAAGGGTAGTTGATCTTTGCCCATTGAAGGAATATCGTTAGTGGATGCCGGTGACCTCGATGAAAGAGGAATCGGGAGTGGATGTTGGTCATGATGATCGAACCACTATAAAACTCGGTTTGTATTTACTTCTTGCAATTTACCTTTACTGCAAACTGTCTTACTTGCTTGACTTTCTTATTATATTCTTATGAACGCTTTCAAGTTAAATACATTTTCGATATCGATTTTATCGAAACGAAGATTTTTCGAACCGACGTTGTTTTTATCCGCTGCACTAATTCACCCCCCCTCTTAGTGCCGACTCAATCCTAATAGTTGGTATCAAAGCCATATTTTTTTCTTATTTTGTTTAATAACCAAGAGAAATAGCTCTTTTCAGCTTTCAAGAGGGTCACTCTATCATTTGTTCTCCTATATTCAATGGGACGGACTACACATATTGAAAAACTCGAATAAGAGTTTTCTTAATTTCTTTAGATTTCAATATATGGTATATCATTGAAAATAATTTTTAAAAGTCTTCTAATCCAATGAATGAATGGAATGATTTAGAGAAGAAAACTTTTTCCTTCAATACAAGAGCTATGAATGCTCTATTTTGTGCCTTAGACAAAAATGAATTTAATCATATTTCTATTTGCGAAACTGCTTTTAATATTTGGCACACTCTTGAAACTACAAATGAAGGCACTAGTAGAGTAAAAGATTCTAAGATAAACTTTTCGATGCATGATTTTAAATTATTTCATATGAAACCAAGTGAAACCATTGGGGACATGTACACCCATTTTACGAATGTCGTCAATGGTTTAAAAGAACTTGGTAAAAGTTTTTTGAATCTTGAACTTATTAATAAAGTTTTATAATCTTTTTCTAAAAATTGGGATTCGAAAGTAACGACAATACTGTTAGGATCGAGTCGGCACTAAGGGGGGGGGGTGAATTAGTGTAGTGGATAAAAACAACGTCGGTTCAAAAAATCTTTACGTTAGATGAAAACTGATATCGGAAATGCTTAACTTTGAAAGTGTATTCGTAAGAATAGTGAAAGTAAAGCAAGTAAGACAGTTTGTAGTGAAGGTAAATAGTAATAACAGAAATACAAACCAAGTTTTATAGTGGTTTGGTCGTCGTGACCTATATCCACTCCCGATTCCTCTTACGTCGAGGCCACCGGCATCCACTAACGATCTTTCTTTAATGGGTGAAGATCAACTACCATTTTACACCCAATTCTCCTTTTGACAGGTTCAGGAGAGAACCTTTACACCCCCTCTTACTCCTCTCTTAAACTATACTAACACTTGGAGCTTTTAGAAGAGTTCTCACAAGATTACAACAACGATTTTCTTCTTTTTTTGCTCTCAATTCTTGTGTGTGTTAACCAGAGATGAGGGGTGTTTATATGCCTCGAGTGGAATCAAACTTGGATTCTAAAAGTGTCTCATCCCCGGTTTTGGGTAATGGCGGTACCACCACTTGTGTTGGGCGGTACCATCGCCTGCAGCACTCACATTGGGCGGTACAACCACCCAATCTGGTGGTACCACCGCCCAGTCTGGCTTACCACCGCTTAAAGACTGTGTCTGGGTGGTACCATCACCTGATAGTCTCGAAGACTAAGTCTGGGCAGTACCATCGCTTGACACAATCTCGGAGATAGCCACCGATGGTTCCATCTGTTAGGTCATTGTTTCGGCCTTTCACTTGGCCTAACATAGCCTAAACTTGGGCCCAACTGGCCCCTAATTGAGTTGGCCCAATTCTAACCCAATTATACCTACAACCTACTTCGATCTAGACAATTATTATAAAGGTAATCAAATGTTATCCGGCATATCATTGGTTCATCGACACCTTGTCCGATTCTTCGGCGCATCATCCTCTCTTGCAGCATATTGTCCAATCGGCCAAGTGACCTCCACAACTTCAATTTCCTTGGTGCAATTTCCGCTCTTCTTAGCCCGATGCTCGAACCCATGGCCCGAAGCCTTCTATCAATATGTCGACCGATCCTCCGACTCGACGTCCAATCTTCTGACATGTTCTACTCCGGCCCAACATAATTCTTCCTGCTTTTAATTCTCTCCTTGATTCAAGCTTCCTGCATCACTCAAAGTGTAGATCAGACAAACACTATCAATTGGTTTCATCATCAAAATCCATGATTCAACAATCTCCCCTTTTTTGATGATGACAACCAATTGATGACGGAGTTAACCTTAACTCCCCCTATTAATATGTCATATTGATAGAACCTTAAATTCAAATTGAATTCAAGTCAAAGCAATATTTCATCATGAATATTTGCAACACATTATATGCATATCATTGCATTGCATGCATCATTATCATAAGTTTTGTATATATCATCATAAATATTTCAAATCATCATGGTATCAAAATATCAAAGTATATTAAATCCTACAATGCATGATTCTCATATTATATATCTTCTCCCCCTTTGTCATCAACAAAAAGGAGAAGTGCAACTATCATGTTTTGGAGATATGCAAGTTTTACAACATACAAGCTAGCAACAATTTTGAATTATGCAAGTTTACAAATTTTGCTTGTTGAGATAGGCAAGATAGCACTTTTGCTTCTCTTGAGATTATAAGCTAGCAATTCTTGGTGATGTTCAAGATAGTAAGTTCTTTCTTCCCTTTTGAGAAGTGCAAAATAGCATTTTTGCTTCATAGCAAGTTTTTCTCCTTGTAATTTGTAAGCTAGCAAATTTAGCAAGTATTACATCATAGAACATGCAAGCTAGCAAATTTTATATCATTTTAGAGCATGCAAGCTAGCAAATTTTACACATGAAAGTTAGCAAAATTTTACATCTTTTGAGATATGCAAGATAGCTTATTTTTGCATCTTCTTGAAATGTGTAACTTAGCAAACATTGCTTCTCTTGAGATTTGCAAGATAACACTTCTTGCTTCTCTTTTGAGATGACCAAGCTAAGAAGTTTTGCTCCCCCTTTGTCATTGTCAAATAGAAGGGAAGAATATAGTGTTGTAATTCTTTTCCCTTTACATCAATTTTCAAATCATGATAAAGGTAAAGTATCAATCTTATTTCAATATGTTTGTGCATCATTATAGTTTCAAATTAAAACATGCACAATTTCAAATCCTTACATTTTATCCTTACTTCATGCATGATACCAAAAATAAATCAATCATCACTATAAGCATATTATACATGATACTCAAGCATTCATGATACCAAACATTAAATTAACATTTTAAGCATTTATCACTTCATGATTATTAGTACCAAACATTCATATTTATTTTCTCCCCCTTTGTCATAGGCTTTTGCCTATGACAATAGTGCAATTCATTTCCTTCTTACATCAATGCTCTAAGCATCACATAAATACAAAAGGTGTTATATGAAAATCATAACATGAAAGATGAAAGATCAAGAAAGACTAATTCGTGAATGATTCATTTAGATATATCTCAATAAGAAGGAATGATACAAGAACACATAAGAGATCTTGATTCATAAATGATTTCAAGTTATAAATCTCGAGAAATCAAGATCATGATTTCTACATTAAATTCAAATAATCAAAATCACTTTCATGGTTCACAAGATTCATAACACCAATAGATTCATTAATTTCTTATTGAAAAATAGATAAGATAGAGATAGAGAACATTTTAAAATGCATTCCCTTTTTAATTGTTTCAATTTATGTGGTTTATTTCTTACAAGCATGCTCAAGTTTTTTTATGCTAAATCAAAACATGCATCATCGTTTAAAATGGAATGAGCAAGATTTATCACCAAAATCATCAAGATCAAAAAGTGTAACACAATTCCAAAACATATGATTTCAAATCATTACTTCAAATCCTCATGCATAATATAAAATCATCAAGCATGATACAAAAATCTTTTAACATTTTTATTACGTCTTATGTCATTAAAACATCAAGCTTGATTTCATTGAACATAAGGCATTTTCAATTAAAATAATTTTGTTTGTATTTTCATAAAACATGTAATGGTCATTATCATTTTCAAAATTACTAGCATCATCCTAATATTTTTTTATTTTTATTTTTTACTAACTAATTAAAAATAACTCGTGAAAAAGTATCAAGTAATTTCAAAATAAAACAAAGGGGTTTTGGTTTCCTCGTTGTCGAAAGTTATTGAGGCATAGTTTGCCCCCTCGCCTTTGTTGGTTTATTCTTCATCTTCGGATAAACTTGATTCGTCCCAAGCCATCTTGAGTGTTTTCTTATTCTTTGACAACTTTTTCTTTTTAAGTTCATTTTTATTCTTAGTTTCATGTTTTATAAATTTTATAAATTTACTTGTGAGGAGTTCTATGTCATTATTACTGGAGCTTTCGCTCGAGTGGTCTTCTTGAGTTCTAAGTGTCAAATCCTTCATGTTCTTTGGAAGGTTGTTCTCAAGTTCATCAAGTTCATCATGTGCCTTGTATATCATTTCATAGGTCATCAAAGACCTAATAAGTTCTTTAATTGGAAAATAATTCAAATCCTTGGCCTCTTAAATGGTCGTTATTTTAGGGTCTCAACTCTTTGGAAGGGATCTTATTAACAAGATCAAAATTCGAAAAGCATTTGTCAAGAGCTTTTAAACTATTAACGATATCCGTAAAAATAGGCGTGCATGTCAACAATAGTTTCTCTTAGCTTCATACAAAATAATTCAAAATTATACATTATAATATTTATTTTAGAGTCTTTAACTCTACTAGTGCCTTCGTGTGTGATTTCAAGAGTGTGCCAAATCTCCAAAGTCGTTTCACAAGTCAAAATACGATTAAACTTGTTTTTATCTAAAGTACAAAATAAAGCATTCATAGCTTTCGTATTTAAAGAAAATAATTTTTTCTCAAAGTCGTTCCATTCATTCATAGGTTTAGAGGGGGTTTAAAACCTAAATTCAACAATATTTCACAAATCAAAGTTCAAGGAAAGCAAAAAAACTATAATTCGATTTTTCCAATAAGTGTAATCCGTCCTATTAGACATGGGAGGACAAACGATAGAAATGCCCTCTTAAAAGCCGAAAAGAGTCATTTCTCTTGGGTGTTAAACCAAGCGAGAAATAACATGGCTCTAATACCAACTGTTAGGATCGAGTCGGCACTAAGAGAGGGGGATTAGTGCAGCGGATAAAAACAATGTTGGTTCGAAAAATATTTTCGTTCGATGAAAACTGATATCGGAAATGCTTAACTTTGAAAGCATATTCGTAAGCGTAGTAGAAGTAAAGCAAGTAAGGTAGTTTGTAGTGAAGGTAAATAGCAAGAATAGAAATGCAAACCAAGTTTTATAGTGGTTCGGTCGTCGTGACCTACATCCACTCCCAATTCCTCTTCCGTCAAGGCCACCAGCATCTACTAACAATCTTCCTTCAATAGGCAAAGATCAACTACCCTTTTACACCCGATTCTCCTTTTGATAGGCTCAGGAGAGAACCTTTACACCCCCACTTACTTCTCTCTTAAACTACACTAACACTTAGAGCTTTTAGAAGAGTTCTCACAAGATTACAACAGTGTTTTTCTTCTTTTTTTGCTCTCAATTCTTGTGTGTTAATCGGGGATGAGAGGGATATTTATAGGCCTCAAGTGGATTCAAACTTGGAGTCTAAAAGTGTTTCATCCCTAATTTTTGGGGTACTAGCGATATCACCGCCTGTGCTGGGCGGTATCATCGCCTAGTCTGGTGGTACCATCACTTGGGAGATTGTATCTGGGCGGTACCACTACCTAGACTAGCGGTATCACGCTTGACAGTCTCGGAGACTGAGTTTGGATGGTACCACTGCTTGACATAATCTCAAAGACTATGCCACCGATGGTTCCATATGTTGGGTCACTGTTTGACTGGCCCAACACAACCTAAACTTGGGCCCAACTAGCCCCTAATTGAGTTGGCATAATTCTAACCCAATTACGCTTAAAACCTACTTCGATCTAGACAATTATTATAAAGTTAATCAAATATTGTCCAGCACGTCATTGGTTCATCAACACCTCATCTGATTCTTCGGTGTATCGTCCTCTTTTGTGGCCTATTACCCAATTGGCCAGTTGACCTCTGTAACTCAGATTTCCTTGGTGCAATTTCCGCTCTTCTTGGCTCGATGCCCGAAGCCTTCTATCGATACATCGACCGATCCTCCGGCTCGACGTCCAATCTTTTAACATGTTCGACTCCGGCCCAACATGATTCTTCCTGCTTTTAATTATCTCTCCCTGATTGAAGCTTCTTACGTCACTCAATGTGCAGATTAGATAAACACTATCAATTTGTTTCATCATCAAAATCCGAGATTTAACAAATACAAGAATTAAAGGACTTGAACCATTTTCCGATTGAAGAACTTATCAGATCTTTGATGACCTATGAAATGACTTATATTGAACATAAGAACTACCTTCCAAAGAACAGGAAGGATTTGGCACTTCAAACAATAGAATACCACTTGAGTGATGACTCAAGTGATGATGATGATGACCTTGAACTTCTCACAATAAAGCTTAAAAAAAATTTAAAATAAGAATCAAAGAATAAAAATGAACCTAAAAAAAGAAGCTACAAAAGAAGAAGAAAACAATCAAGATGGCTTGGGATGAATCAAGTTCATCCGAAGATGAATAACAAACCAACAAAGGCAAGGTGGCAAACTATGCCTTAACGACTTTCGACGACGAGGTAACCAAAACCCCTTTGCTTTATTTTGAAATTACTTGATGCATTTCATGAGTTATTTTTAAATTAGTTTAGAAAAATTATATGTAAATTGTTAAAAAAAATTGGAATCATGCTTATCCTTCTAGTAATTTTGAAAATAATCATGAAAATTACATGTTTTATGATAAAGGAACAAAATGTTAGACTTAAATCTAATGCTTAAGATAAATCCTATGTTTGTTTTTAAGAAGAAATAATATGTGCTTTGATGAGTTAATGATGCATAGTGATTTGAAATCATGCTTAATGAGTTTATATTTCGAAATTATGCATGATGATTTTTGTGATCTTTACCATAATGAAAGTTCATTTTCGGTATTAAATGTTGATGCATATTTTTATTTGGCATAAAAAACTTGGGCATGCTTGTATGAAATCAATCGTATGAATTGAAACAACTAAAAAGGGAATGCATTTTAAAAATTTCTCTATCTCTATCTTATCATTTTTTTTTCAATAAGAAAATGATAAATCTATGTATGTCATTTTAAATCTCTTGAAAGTAATTTTGATAATTTGATGAATTGAATTAGTTTTATCCGTATCATGATCGATCTTGAATTCTTGGAATCAAAACTTGATAGTTTCTTTATATGAATCAAGATTCCTCACTTTTTATTCTCAAATAATTTTTTGTATTTTATTAAAGAGATTATTTATCAAAATAAATCATATCTTTTAGTATTTATATGATCTTATCTTTCATGATATGATTTTTAGTATGAAAGTATATCGCATCACCAAACTTTTCTTGTTATCCTTTATGTGATGATTTGAAAATTGAAATGAATTGCACTATTGTATTGTTATTCCCCTCTCTTTGCCGATGACAAAGGGGGAGAAAGAATTGTTAGTGTGCATATCTCAAAAGAGAACCTAAATTTGCTACCTAGCACAATTCAAGAAGAAGCAAATCATGCTAGCGTGCACATCGCAAAGAGAGGCTAACTTGCTAGCTTGCTCATCTCAAAGAGAAGCAAGAAGTGCTATCTTGCAAATCTTAAGAGAAGCAATATTTGCTAAGTTATACATTTCAAGAAGATGCAAAAACATGCTATCTTGTACATTTCAAAAATTGCTAACTCAAGATGCAAAATTTGGAAACTTGCACATTGCAAAAGGAAGAAAAACTTGCTAGGTTGCACACTTCAAGAAAATGCAAAAACAAGCTATCTTGCACTTCTCAAAAGAGAAGAAAGAAATTCACTAGCTTGAATGTTCTAAAGTGATGAAAATTTTGCTAAATAGCTAAGCTTTCATAACTTTAAAACTTGATAGTTGCACTTCTCTTTTTTGTTGATAACAAAGGGGGGGAAGATATGATGATATAAGAATCATACATGATAGGATGTAACATACTTTAATATTATGATACCATGATGATTTGAAATATTTATGATAATGCATGCAAAACTTATGATAATGATGCATGCAATGCAATGATATGCATATAATGTGTTGCATATATTCATGATGAAATATTGCTTTGACTTGAATTCAACTTGAATTCAAAGTTCAATCTATATGGCATATTGATAGGGGGAGTTAAGGTTAACTCTGTTATTAATTGGTTATCATCATAAAAAACGGGTAGATTATTGAATCTCAGATTTTAATGATAAAACCAATTGATAAGGGAAGTTTTGATTAGGGAGAGACAATTATGTTAAGAACGAGTCGGCACTAAGAGGGGAGGGGGTGAATTAGTGCAGCGGTAAAAACGTCGATTTTGGAAATCTTTTATTCAATTGAAACTGATCAAAAAGATATTAACTTGGAAGCATAAGATAGCGTAGTGAAAGCAATAAGAAGATAAAGCAGTTTGCAGTAAAGGTAAATTACTCAAAAGGAAATACAAACCAATTTTATAGTGGTTCGGTCATTGTGACCTACATCCACTCCTGATTCCTCTTCCGTCGAGGCCACAAGCAACCACTAATGATCTTAGTGTCGCCTGATCAAGTACGATCTCCATTTGGCCACCGCATGCATAATCGCAAGCATTTCCTTGTCATAAATAGTCATTTTGAGATGGGAAAGAGATAGTGCCTTGTTAGGACCGGAGCGGCACTAAGAGGGGGGGGTGAATTAGTGCAGCGGTAAAGAACAATAAACTTTCGACGATTTAAACACTCTCGGAAACTTCGTACGATAAAAGCAACATTTCGCTTGAAACCGTTTCGATTGCATTTTAACTTAAAGGCATACGTAAGAAGGAGACAAAGAAGTAGAGCATCAAAGTGAAGATGGTTTGCAGTAATGTAAATGACAATAAGATAAACGCAAACCGATTTACAGTGGTTCGGTCATGCGACCTACATCCACTCCTCCAATTCCTCTTCCGTC
>LVTN01002170.1:0-24441 GCA_001649415.1 Musa itinerans | reverse complement strand
CCGGCGAGCTTCCGAAAAACCCTTCGGCAAGCTCCCTACTTATTCTCGGCTAGTTCCGGCAGCATTCCCGACGAACATTCGGACTTCCGTCGAACTGTCGAACTCGCAACAAATCCTTCGCGCTTGACTTCGACACTTTGTTTCGCTTTATGTCTTCATCGTTATCGTAGTTAATCCTGCACACACAAGCCAAAACTCTACTCCGATCTAGACAATTATTACAACGTGAATTGACATTTTGTTGCACGGCACGTCATTGGTTGGCGCTTCATCCGATCCTTCAGCACATCGTCCTCTCTTATAGCTTGTTGCCCAATCGATGGTTGACCTCCGCAACCCCGATATCCTTAGTGCAATTTCGCTCTCCTTGGCCCGACGTCCGAAGCCTTCTGCCATCCAATAACCTAACGTGATCTCCTCCGGCGACAATGTCAATTCCTCCTGTGTCAACTGTCTAAACTTGATCGAGTAGACCTGCATCACTCAAAATGCAGTTAAACATCTAAACACAATCAATTAGTTTCATCATCAAAATCTGAGATTCAACAAGACCAGAGGAGGGGATCTCTCAAGTGATTACAATAGCATTTTTCCACTTTTAAGCTCTTTGTGCTTGTGTGTGTTAACCAAGGATGAGAGGGGTATTTATAGACCTCAAGTGGATTCAAACTTGGAGCTTAAAAATGTCTCATCCCGGGTCTATGCTGGGCGGTACCACCGCCTGCAACACTAACACTAACACTTGGCGGTACCATCGCATGACACACTGCCACTGGGAGGTACCACTACCTAGTCTTGCGGTACCACCGCTTGACATAGTCTCAGAGATTGTGCCACAACGGTGCCACCTGTTGGGTCACTATTTGGGCCTTTCACTTGGCCCAACACAACCCAAACTTGGGCCTGATTGATCTCTAATTGAGTTGGCCCAATTCTAACCTAATTATATGCTAACTATGAATTTTAAGATATACACTAAGCTAAATAAGTCCGGTAAGTCTAGGTTTCATCCGATGAGCTTCTAGTGATCTTTCGATGAACTTCCGACGATCTCTCGACAATATTCCAACGGACTCCCAGCACACTCCTAGATTTCATGATGATCTTCTTGGCGAGTTCCGATGAGCTTCTTTGGCAAGCTCTTGGACTTCTTAGTCAATTCCGACAGAACTTCCGATGAACGTCCAAACTTTTGACGAACTCTCAAACTCCCAATGAAATCTCATTCTTGACTCCGGGACTTTATTTTGCTTTATGCCTTGATCGCTATCATAGTTTATCCTGCACACTTAAAACCCACTTCTATCTAGACAATTATTATAAAGCTAATCAAGTGTTATCTAGCATGTCATTGGTTTATCGACGCTTCGTCCGATTCTTCGGCGCATCGTCCTCTCTTGCGACCTATTGCCCAATCGACCAGTTAACCTCCGCAACTCTTATTTCCTTAGCACAATATCCGTTCTTCTTAGCCCGATACTCAAACCCATGGCTCGAAGCCTTCTGTCGATATGTCGACCGATCCTTCTACGCGACGTCCAATCTTTTGACATATTTTTTTTTAGCCCAACATGATTCTTCCTGCTTTAATTGTCTCTCCTTGATCAAAGCTTCCTATGTCACTCAAAATATAGATTAAATTATAAACACTATCGATTGGTTTCATCATCAAAATCTGAGATTCAATAATCTCCCCTTTTTTTATGATGACAACCAATTGATGACGGAGTTAATCTTAACTCTCCCTATCAATATGTTATATTGATAAACCACTTGAATTCAAAAATCCAAGCTACATGTCATCATAAAATCATGCATAACATCATCATATTTCTCCCCCTTTGTCATCAACAAAAAGGAGAAGTGCATTTATCAATGTTCTAGATATATATACTTAGCAATTTAGCAACTTTCCCATCACTTTAGAACACGCACAATCACCAAATCATTATAAAAGATATGCAAGATTGTAAATTTTGCAAGTTTGCATTTTTGCTTCTTAAGATAGGCAAACTAGCAATTTTTGGTTATGTTAGTTAACAAGTTTGCTTTTCTTTACGATTGCAAAATAGCATATTTTTGCATCTTCTTGAAATATGCAAGCTAGCAAACTTAGTATGTTCAAGATAGCAAGTTCTTTATTCTCTTTTGAGAAGTACAATTTTTGCTTCCTTGGCAAAGCGTAAGCTAGAAAAATTTTACATCTATTAGAATAAGCAAGCTAGCAAATTTTTGCTTCTTTTGTAATGTGTAAGTTTCTAAATTTTGCATCTTGAGCTAGTAATTTTTCTCTCTCTTTGTCATTGTCAAAAAGAAAGGAAGAATACAATGTTGTAATTCATTTCCCTTTATATCAATTTTCAAATTATGACAAAGATAAAGTGTCATTCTTATTTCAATGTCATAATTGAGATAAACCTTGAATTCAAATTTAATTCAAGTTAAAGCAATTTTAATCATGATTCATATCATATGCAATACATCATATCATCATAATAAAATCATAGGTATTGCATACCTCATTCCAAATCATAAATATTTCACATCATGATGGTATCAAATATCGAGAAATCAAGATGATGATTCATATATAAAAAAAATATCACAAGTTATAATCAAGAGAAAAATTATCATTCATTTTCAACTCATTCAATTTGTCAAATCAACATTTCTTGGGTATGCATGATACCAAAACATAGTTTCAAATCTTCAACATATAACATGCATAATTTCAAACCATTATCAAGGTCATAGTTTGTTTGCACAAGTCTCTTCTTTAGTAAATAGTAAGAAGAAATCATTGAAGATAAAAAAATATTTTGATTCTCATAAAAGATAGCTCAAGTAGAGAAATAAAAAAGAAAGTTCATGATTCGGTTGAAAATTTTTCATTCAAATTCAAATCATCAAAATCACTTTTCAGAAAAATTCAATGAAGGCAACGTAAATAAATTCACACGAGAACTTGATTCATGTATAATGTATTAATTAAAAAAAAAGAGTTATAATTCTAAAAAATTCACGATTCATCTACACAATTCTCCTCTTTAATAAATAACAAGAAGAAGCATACGAGAGTAAATAGCAAAGAGAAACATAAGAGATCAACTAAGAGATATTGATTCATAAAAGATTTCATGTTATAAGTCTCAAGAAATTTTGATTTCGATAAAACTCATTCAAATTCATCAAATCATTTTCATAGTCCAAGAGATTCACAAAAGCATAATATACATGGATTCATTAATCTTTTATCAAAAAATAATAAGATAAAGATGGAAAATGTATTCCTTTTTTATTTCATACGAGCATGCCTTTGTCATTTATGCCCAATCAAAACATGCATCATGTTTCAAACCGAAAAAGCAACTTTCATTACGGCAAAGATCGATAAGCCATAAATTACAAGAATCATCATGCATAATTTCGAAAGATAAACTCATTAAGCATGATATTAAACCTCTTAGTATTTTTATTAAAATATCAAGCATGGTATCATACGACATCTTCAAGAAAAGCAATACAGAAATCAACATGATACATTTTATTGCTTCTTAAACATAATATTAATCTTACTACGTCTACAAGCATCATTTTATTATATTTTCATAAAATATTCAATTATCATGATCATTTTTTTAAAATAGCTAGAAAAGGAAGCATGATCCTTTTAACATTTTCATTACATCATTAAACATATATTTTTAAAAAAAAATTATATAATTTTTTTTAACTAAATTAAAAATAACTCATGAAAAACATCAAGTAATTTCAAAGTAAATTAAGGGGATTTTGATTACCTCATCGTCGAAAGCTGTTAAGGCGTAGTTTGCCACCTTACTTTTGTTGGTTTTCTCCCTTTATTTGGATGAGCTCGATTCGTCATAGAGTGCTTCCTTCTTCTTGCATTCATAGCAAGTAGTTGCGTTCCTTTTAAGTTTATTTTTGTTCTTTAATTCTTGTTTCATGAACTTTTTAAATTTCATAGTGAAGAGTTTAAGTTCACCATCATTGGAGCTTTTGCTCGAGTGGTCTTTAATTGTTCTAAGTCTTAAATCCTTCATATTCTTTAGAAGATTGTTCTCAAGCTCTTCATGAGCATTGTAAGTCATCTCATAGGTCATTAATGACCCAATAAGTTCTCCGAGAGGGAAATCATTCAAGTTCTTGGCCTCTTGAATGGCTATGACTTTAGGGTCCTAACTATTTGGAAGGGATCTCAAGATTTTATTAACAAGTTCAAAATTTGAAAAGCTTTTACCAAGAGCTTTTAGACTATTGACGACATCCATAAAATGGGTGTATATGTCTTGAATAATCTTGCTTGATTCCATTTGAAATAACTCAAAATCATATATTAAAATATTAACTTTAGAATCTCTAACCCTACTTGTGCCTTCGTGTATGATTTCAAGAGTGTGCCAAATATCAAAAGTCGTTTCACAAGTAAAAACACGATTAAACTCATTTTTGCTCAAAGCACAAAATAGAGCATTCATAGCTCTAGCATTTAAAGAAAAAGTTTTCTTCTCCAAATCATTCCATTCGTTTATTGGAGTCGAAGACTTTTAAAAACTACTTTTGATAATATCCCATAAATCTAAATTCATAGAAAGCAAGAAAGCTCTCATTCGAGCATTCCAATAAGTATAGTCCGTCCCATTGAACATGGGAGGACGAACGATAGAAAAGCCCTCTTGAAAGCTGAAAAGAGTCATTTCTCTTATGTGTTAAATCACACAAATAATAAAGCACAGGTAGGAGACAGGGGGGGGGGGGGGGGGGCGTGAATTAGTGCAGCGGTAAAAACGTTGGTTTCATAAAATCTTTGTATAATTAAAACCGATCTCGGAAGGTGTTTAACTTTAAAATGTTTGCAAGAATGCAATAAGCAAAGTAAGTAAATCAGTTTACAATATGAGAATTAAAAGCAGAACAAAAATGCAAACCGATTTATAGTGGTTCGGTTGTCGTGACCTACATCCATTCTATCGATTCCTCTTCCGTCGAGGCCACTGGCATCCACTATCGGTCTTCCTTTAATAAGCGAAGACCAACCACCTTTTACACCCCTCTTCTCCTTTACACAAGTTTAGGAGACAACTTTTACAAGCACTCACTCCTTCTAAATAGAATTCTAAACTTAGAGCTAGAGGAGGGGATTTCTCAAGTGATTGCAATAATGTTTTCTCACTTTAAAACTCTCTGTGTGCTTGTGTATGTTAACCAGGGATGAGAGAGATATTTATAGGCCTCAAGTTGATTCAAACTTGGAGCCTAAAAATGTCTCATCCTGGGTCTTCCAAGTATGGGTGGTACCACCGCCTGCACTGGGCGATACCACCGCCTATGTCAATCTGACATGGACACTACACTAGGCGGTACCACTGCCCAGTCTAGTGGTACCACCGCCTGACACCCTGTACTGGACGGTGCCACTGCCCAGACTAGCGATACCATATCTGGACTTCCGACGAACTCTCGAACTCCCAACGAAATCACATTTTTGACTTTGGGACTTCATTTTGCTTTATGCTTTGCTATCGTAGTTAATCCTGCACACATAAAAACCTACTTCGATCTAGACAATTATTATAAAGCTTTGAATCATATTGTCCGGCATGTCATTTATTCATCAGCGTCTCATCCGATTGTTCGGTGCATCATCCTCTCTTGTGACATATTGCCCAATCGGCCAGTTGACCTCCATAACTCAGATTTTCTTAGTGTAATATCCGCTCTTCTTGGCCCAATGCCTGAACTCATGGCCCGAAGCCTTCTGTCTATACGTCGATCGATCCTTTGGCTCGACGTCCAATCTTTTGACATGTTTTTCTCTGGCCCAACATGATTCTTCCTGCTTTAATTGTGTCTCCTTGATCGGAGCATCCTGCGTCACTCAAAACGTAAATCAAATTATAAACACTTATCAATTGGTTTCATCATCAAAATCCGAGATTCAACATTATCGTACGAAGATTTTCAAACTGATGTAATTTTTTCGTTGCACTAATTCACCCCCTCTTAGTGCCGCTCTTGATCCTAACAATTTAGGCCTAATTTGCCTCTAATTGAGTTAGTAGGGTTACACCCAAAACTAACTCAAATTAAGACTTAATTTCGACAATAAAGATTTAAACAAATTATAAGACAGTAAATCTAACTTGTTCGGCTTGTCATTTGTTTATCCGAACTCCCGGCGAACTTTCGACGAATTTCCGATGCATTGTCCGAACCTTCGGCGTATCACCTAACCCATCGGCATGTTACTGTCCTGATTCCTTCGACCTAATGCCCGATCTATGACTCCGACCTAACGTCTGATTCTTCTGCTCTAATTGTTTTATCTTTTCACGATTGAAATTAGTCCTACATCACTTTTCTTAATATATGGATTAGATCGTAAATTCATCAATTAATTTCATCATTAAAATTTGAGGTTCAACATTATCAAAGATGAATATGCAGAATGCTAAAGAAGTTGTCATCCTACTTTTCTCCGTTGAGTTACTTAAATCATATAAAAATAGCCATATTATGAATCTCACACAATACCAATAACAAATATTTGATTCTTTACTATATTTATCTCTTGGACATATTTTTCTTACTCTTTTATGTAATTCCTCGACCTCAATCTCAAAATTGTATGCTCCACTAGTCAGCTCAAGTTTCTTGTTTCCAAGCCTCCACATGTTGATTCCCCCGGGGTTTCTCCTTTAGAGACTCGAACTATATTGTTTTTGAATGTGGTACATTATTTTTAATAGTGTAACTTGCCTTTCATTTTTAAATTTAAAAAAAAATTAGGAAATGACTTACATAGGCCCAAATGACCACTTATTCTATTTTTAGGTGTACACAATAAGTATTTTTTATTAATTTCATACCTTACAGGTTAAAATTATATATTTTTATTTTATTTAATTTTAAGGTAAATTTACAATCACTTTGGGCCAAAAAACCACATGAATATTATTTGAAAATGTTTTCTAAGTTTTAAGGAAAACAAAAAATTTTGGTGACATGAGTTAAATTAATTTTGAGTCCTATTTTAAAACAATATGATCTCTAACTTACCTCATATTTTTTAAAAAATAAAAATGTTTAGAAACGTTTAAAATACCTTACAAAGTTGTAAACGATTATTTTTCTATTTTAAGTCAATAAACAAATATTTCTTATTTATTCAATTCTTAAAGATTTTTTATTTTTTAATATTATCCAGTTGAAATTGCCTAATGGATGGGTTCGTATGGAATGAGGTTGAAAAAGAAGACAAAAAATTAATAAAAAGTGGAATATATTTTTTACTATTTTGAAAGGTAGGAAGGAACTCTCTATGAGAACAAATCAAAGCCAGGAGGCACTGTCGGAAAATAAGAAAAATAAATAATAATAACATTGTTTTTAAGGAACTTGTTATTATATATATATATATGTATATATATATATATATGTATATATATATGACAAATAATAAATAATGTTGAGAAATAGTCAGATAGCGGCATCGATCCAGTTGAAATTGCCTAATGGATGGGTTCGTATGGAATGAGGTTGAAAAAGAAGACAAAAAATTAATAAAAAGTGGAATATATTTTTTACTATTTTGAAAGGTAGGAAGGAACTCTCTATGAGAACAAATCAAAGCCAGGAGGCACTGTCGGAAAATAAGAAAAATAAATAATAATAACATTGTTTTTAAGGAACTTGTTATTATATATATATATATATGTATATATATATATATATGTATATATATATGACAAATAATAAATAATGTTGAGAAATAGTCAGATAGCGGCATCGCATCGACGCGCCATGCCGTCCCGTATGTGCTCATTACCTCCCCGTGTAGGATTTATATCGAAGTGATTGTGCCGCATCGTTCTCGATCGTCCGATCTGCTCCCTTCCTCTCGCTCTACGCCTCCGCGTCCGAAACCCTAATTTATCGAGCGATTTCGACCGACTTGGAGTCCCCAAGGCCCTGATCACTCTCTGTTTCCGTCCATACTGCGATCAAATGATTGGCATCGAACTCATCGCCACCCCTCGCGTCCTGGATTTGCTTTGATTTCCTTCTGGTCTTGCGTGAAACGGTGCGTCTTCGAGAGATCGGTGGAAGGGGCCTTCTTGTTGCTTTGTTCTTCCGGTGATTTCTGACGCTAGGCATGCAGTTGGATTTGTACCCGTCTCCTGTTCGTGATTGCGTTGGTGTGATGGAGCCTCGCGTTGGGAACAAATTCCGCCTTGGTCGCAAGATCGGCAGCGGGTCCTTTGGGGAGATCTATCTAGGTCGGTGATCGCTTCTTCCCCTAATTTTCTGCGTCTTTTCAAACTCTACAGCATGCTCTATGGGGGGTATTGTGACTGTTGTCTTGATTGCAGGTACTAATATCCAAACCAACGAGGAAGTTGCAATCAAACTTGTAAGTATATCCCATATATGTCTGCTGTTCAATCTAAATATTCTCTTTATGTTCATACTACTTGCTCACTTTATTTTTGTTTCACCTTGAACTTGTTCTCAGGCGACAGTTTATTCTTAGTTTTGAGTTTTTTAAATCTTATAGTTAATATGAAGAGAGAAGTTCCCGGGGTGGCCCGTTTTCCCCTTTTATATTGAAGCTGATTAACTGGAAATACATGCTGGTGCAAGTTAATAGTATCCTTCAGATTGTGGGTATTTCACAGAAAATAAGTTATATGAGCAAAATAAAACCTTCTATGTTTTTTTTTTAAATTCAAATCAATGGCATAAACTATTACGGGCTTTCTGTGACTTCTGTCTAAATTTGGTAAAGACTCGTGTGACAGACTTCACTTTGCCTTGTGGATATCCCTGCTTAAGCCAGGGAGAAGAACAACTTCTCCTTGGCTTTTGGCAGTATCAATTGGAGTCTCTGATTCATCTCTGTTACCTGTTTTGGCCTTTCGGATAGTTTCACAGATTACTGTCTGTTGTTGCTTTTCATCTTTTGAGTACAACCAAAATCTGATGTTGCTCCGATGGCTGTGTTTAAGGCAGTGATTTGTAGGTTAGGATTTAAAAATTCATTCTCTGGATATGTTAAGTACTAAATTATGGCCTTGATAAATTTTATCATGTGTATACATTGAATTCTATTTATCAGGAAAACGTTAAGACGAAACATCCCCAGCTGCTCTATGAATCAAAGCTGTACAGGATCCTGCAAGGAGGAAGTAATGTTGTTCTTCAACATCATTTTAGTGTCAAGCAGTTTACTTCAAGTTTTTATGTTTCTAAGTGGTCATTTCATTTTTTCTTTTTGCAGCTGGAATTCCAAATGTGAAATGGTATGGTGTTGAGGGTGATTATAATGTTCTCGTGATTGATTTACTGGGACCAAGTCTTGAAGATCTGTTCAGCTTCTGCAGCCGAAAACTGTCTCTGAAGACTGTTTTGATGCTTGCGGATCAGATGGTATGCTATTCTTGTAATGCACCTTTTTGCTTTGACATAATGCTGTACTTTTCAACATTTGGATCATGCTTGATCTGTCGTTCATATGTTTAAAATTCGTTTAGTGGTAGTTGCCATTACGATATCATCTCACTATGCTTCCATTACGAGTTAGTGGTAGTTGCAATTACGATTTAGTGGTAGTTGCCATTACGATATCGTCTCATAATGGTAGTTGCCATTATGACATTTCAATATTCTTTTGCTGGTTGCTTTCTTTGTTTAAATGAAGATCTCTTCTCTTTATGAATGACCTGTCATATTCTTGCTTTCCTGACTTTCTTGGCGATATCATTTATCTCTATATCTTTTTGAATAATTAGGTGCTGCTTCGGTAGATGATAAAACGAGGCAGAATCATTTAATATGATATTGACATATGCTCAAGAGACTTACAAATACGCTAGTGAGAATAGATGAAATGATTATTATTAGTAGTAGTATGAGGGGTGGTAGGGGGAGATCTAAAAAACTTTAATAAAAATAATAAATATATATTCAAATACTCAACTTAATTGAAGATATGATCCTTTGTTCCTCAGTTTCATCAACCAATAACTAATGTGCTTTATTGATTTGCTCCTTACCCTGAATTGTTTGAAATAATATGCTTATAATACTTTTTTACTTTTCCATTGCCACACTATTCATGTGTGTTCATATTGCTGGACTCTGGCAGGTATCTGATCCATAAAAATTTTTCACTACAGATTAATCGAGTAGAATTTGTGCATTCTAAGTCATTTCTTCACCGAGACATTAAACCAGACAATTTTCTTGTGGGTCTTGGTAGACGAGTTAACCAGGTATGCCTCTAAATTTCTATATATTTTTTCCTTTTAGTTATCTACTTTGTTCAATTTCATCATTTTATTTATTGAGTTTCTTTTGCATTTCCATCTAGGTGTATATGATTGATTTTGGCCTTGCCAAAAAGTATAGGGATACTTCAACTCATCAGCATATTCCTTATAGGTAAGATGATATAATTGACTAAACTATATCTAAACAATATGTGAAAATATTTTGTTTTAGTTATTGACATTGTATGTTTGAAAATATGTGGCTTGTTATTTTAGCTCTTTAAACATTTGTCATAAATCTCTTGTAAAATTTTCTATAAGATGAGCTGATGTTAAACCATGGTTTGCAATGCCATACCATACCGCTTGGTAGGGGCAATATGTACTGGTCCAATAGAGGACCGGTATGGGTGGTATATAGGTACACCTTAGTGTACTGTGTGTCGGTATGTTTGGTATAACTCGGTACGTACCGTATCAACAGTTGATCAGTACATCGGTATGGTACGGTATTCAGAACCTTGTGTTAAATAAGATGGAGGCCTATGGAGGCAGTTTCATGGTATAAGGCACTTTCTTTGTTGATTTTTAAATAAACTATGGGAAAAAATAGATAAAGTTATGTGGTGAAGAGCTCCAGTTTTTCATGTCTTTATGAACCAAGAATATGCAGCTGCACCATCCATTTGCGCCCAAGCAATATTTATAAACCTTCAAACTGCATTGGTTCTTTCCTGTGATGCTGGGGAAGCTTTGAAAGAGAGGATTATGAGTTCAGCACTGCTGGAACAAACTTTGATCTGTTATATAGTTTGCTGTCCTGATTTTGGAAGAATAGATTACCCCCCCTGGGTGGACAATCTAGCATATTACAAAGAGTGTAGAAGATAACAACAAGAAGAAAAAATTGGAAGATATTCTTAGAGGAGACGTAAGAGATAAATAAGTTTTAAGTAAAAGAAGAGAAGAATACTTTGTGAGATTAGTGAGGAACAAAGAAAGGGACTTGAGGAAGGTGAAAGAGTCACCATTTAAATGATTTTAGTAGAAGGCTCCAATTGCAAGCAGCTATATGCCTTTTTTGTTTACGGTATATCAACACTTAAATGGTATGTAAACCAAAGGTCTTGGAGGATGGAAATTTATTGGACAATTTTTTAGTGAAAATTTCATTATCTCACAAAATTTCATACAAATTGACCTCCTTAAACTGAAGTCCTAAGACTTCATAGAACTTCTAAACCATTCTATACGTTGAAGTAGGACATCTTGCTACCAAGATAACTCCAACTAGAACTCTAGATACACAAAGAAAGGGACCTGAGGAAGGTGAAAGGGTCACCATTTAAATGATTTTAGTAGAAGGTTCCAATTGCAAGCAGCTATATGCCTTTTTTTTTACAGTATATCAACACTTAAATGGTATGTAAACCAAAGGTCTTGGAGGATGGAAATTTATTGGACAATTTTTTTAGTGAAAATTTCATTATCTCACAAAATTTCATACAAATTGACCTCCTTAAACTGAAGTCCTAAGACTTCATAGAACTTCTAAACCCATTCTATACTTAGAAGTAGGACATCTTGCTACCAAGATAACTCCAACTAGAACTCTAGATACACAATGAAACATTGCTGAAAAAACCAGTGAAAAATACATCAGCAAATTACTTTGTTTTTCGGCATTTGTTATGATTCCTTAAAATTTGATAATTTGTTTTCTGTTTTGTTCTACTTCTTGACTATCTGAGGATTTTCTTTTTAGTTTTAAATCATGATCATTTGCTTTGTTTTAATATAAGATTTACTTTTGTGAATTAGGACCATTTACACAAGCCTTTTAAATTCATAAACAATCATGAAAAAGGACAGAATTTTGTTTTCAGGCACATCATATATACCACAACATGGTCATCAATGCTGATTCTTTTTTAATGAGGTTTTCTCTTTGATCTCAGATGAATAGCATTCAAGGACCAGTCCCTATGATCCAAGAAATTTGTGTTTCCTTCTTGAGTAGCTTCTCCTTAGTTGACCCTGGCTATTGTGAATTTTTTTACATGGTGTTTACATTCCTATGTGGTGTGTTTTCATTTTGGTTGATCTCGTCTATCACACTTTTCATATCTAGGGCTTGTGACTTGATGTTATGGTTCCATAATTGGGTTTGTTGCCAGCACAAACTATCTATTTTTCTGGAGTTTGCATCTAATTATTTCCAGCTTATTTAAACAGTCAATGGTATTTTGAATTGGTAGCACTGGTATGGTGATGCTTATAGGCTATTTCCAGAACTTACTTTCTCTTTTGTGGTAATTCTTTTAATATGTTGCAGAGAGAACAAAAACTTGACTGGAACAGCAAGGTATGCAAGTGTGAACACACATCTTGGCATAGGTACACGGAATATTTTCTGATCACCTTTTTATTTATTCTGTTATATATATAGCATATTGTTGTTTATCTCACAATTCTACCTGTATTCCCTGTATTTTTATATGATTATTCTTTGGTTTTTCCATCTTGATTCTGATTGGTGTTGTTATTCTGCAAAGAACAAAGCAGGAGGGATGATTTGGAATCTCTTGGGTATGTTCTTATGTACTTCTTAAGGGGCAGGTATGGTCATTTGGTGGACCCTTTTACCCCTTGTCTATGTCTAAAAATTTTCAACCTATTCAACAATTGGCCTTTCAATTTTTTGTTTCCAGCCTTCCATGGCAGGGTCTAAAAGCAGGAACTAAGAAACAGAAATATGAAAAAATTAGTGAAAAGAAAGTTGCCACATCAATTGAGGTAAATTCCTTTTTGAGTTTTTATCTTTTCCCCCATTGTTATGACAATGGAAAATGTTCTTGTTCCCTAGGCTCTATGTAGGGGATATCCTTCAGAGTTTGCATCGTATTTCCATTATTGTCGCTTACTGCGATTTGAGGACAAGCCTGATTATGCGTATCTCAAGAGATTATTCCGTGACCTTTTTATCCGTGAAGGTTGATTTATCTTCTCACTGCAACCTTTTTCTTTTAGTGACATGGCTGATAAAGCTGCAGAATATATGTGCTGGGTGTAACAATTCTCATCTCTATATCTCTTCTCTGCAGGGTTTCAGTTTGATTATATGTTTGATTGGACCATTTTAAAGATTCAGCAGACACAGATATCTGGTGCTCCTCCACGTGCTATTGTTAGTCAAAGGCACCAGAAACTGTTTGCTATTATTTTTCCATATTTGCTGAACAAGTATATAATTTTTTCTGCTACTTCCTAGGGTCCAAGTGCAGGCCCTAGCTCCGGCCTGGCTCCTCCCATCGCCAATGATAGGCAGCCAGGTGATCTCTCTCCCTTTCTCTCTCCTTTCACTCGTTTGCAAATGCACGACACACTGCTAACACATTACTATAGTTATTAACTCATCATATCTTGTATCTGTTGATTTTGACTTTGATAGTTTATTCTGCTTGTTTGTCTGTTTAGTTCTCTTCCATTTCTTCTCACAATTTTCTTCATTAGGTTGTGCTAATATCAGTCTCGGTCAATTTTGTTGGTTATCATATTCATGTTGCATGGCTTGCAAAATTACATGGTTGCTTATATATATTACTTATGCTAGCGTGTTGATTAGAGTTTGCATAGTCCATTTTTATAATTTGGAGCGATAAACTTTTTGAGATTGCATTTCAGGTGGTGCAGAAGTGCGGACAAATGATCGGTTGGTGATGGACTCTTCTCATCGTGCACGAGTTACACCTCCAGCTGAAAATGTAGGCAGCTTATTAAAGCAGAAGGCTCCTATAGGGAATGATCCACTTGCCATTAGAGATGTTATGGTGATTTTTTAATTCAGTTTTTTTCTTTTTTTCCTCGTTTATTCTTTCTTTCGTGGATGTTAATGCGATCTGCATTGGTTTTACCTGTGGCTCGCATGGAAGGGCAACTCTTATGAAATAATCACTTTGGAAGAGCAACAAGAAAATGACAATTCTGAAATAAGAAATTTGCAACTCTTATGAAAACTAGATCAGATTCAGTGTGTCAGTTTACTTCTAAATTAGTTTTAAATCTTTAGATTTGGTTTTATCATCTAACAACTGACCTAAATATGTGCTTGACAAACCTTACAAAATGGATGAAATGAGGCCCATTGTTGTTGACATAGAGATCCATGACAAGTTGTAAGTCAAATTATTAAAAATTTTTAGTCTGACCACTGTTGAAATGCTCAATTGAAGCTCACTATAATATGAATGAGATTCAGGAACTTGAATTAAAATGATTATCATATATGAGTATGGTTGTAAAAATCTTAGACACTGAGCAAAATGTTTTTGCTGCCTCACTGTGATTCTTGTCTAGGATTAATATAGTATTCAGAAATATGTCGACCAACTAAAAATTTGAGGGTGTACTGCAATTCTCAAACTATTTATCTGTTTTATATCTCTCAGATTATTATTTGGTAGATGTTGTGATTTGAGGTTGTATATGGCTTTATGATTTGCTTGCAAAGTTTAGTTGTATTTCCTGTTTAAATCCACTGATGCTTGATTTCTCTTTGCATAATATATTTAAGTTATTCTGTGTAAACTCTGACCTCAAATGCATGCATATTAGTTTTCCAGTTCAACTTTTTTGGGACAGTCAAGTGGATCCTCAAGGCGGGCTGCTGTTTCTGGTAGCAGAGATTTGTTTGGCACAGAGGCAGATCAATCTCATGGTCATACAGCAGAGGCCAGTCCAGGGACATTCCGCAAGGTTTCAAATGCTCAGAGATCCCCCATTAGTTCTGCAGACCAAAGGCATACTTCTTCCAGAAGAAACATGTCGACCATTAAGAATTACGAATCTGCACTCAAAGGCATGGATGCCCTAAATTTTGACAGCAATGAAAGGAACCAGTTATAGTGATTGCAAGTCTCCTGCTGCAACTTCTTTTTTCATGTTCCTCTGTAGAAATTCATAAACTAGGATTACACCTTGACTTTTTCTCCATCGACTAGTGGATGAATAACTAGTCTGACTTCACCACTACGTGCTGATGTGAAGTGCCCCCAGATTTGAAATATAAATTACAAGGTGGGCTCAACCCTCCAAGAACGAATGCCTAAGATGTATGGTGTGCCATCTCTGCTGTGTCATTGGTTATTTTATTATGATTTCCGAAAGTTCTCATGGTTAATTGTACACTTGCAAAACTCTTTTAAAATTTAATGGGACTTTTTGTCGGGAGAAGCCAATTGTATATGTATCTAACCATGAGATCAGCTGTCTTTGAAATGATTCTGTTTGAGCTTCTAATGTGAAGTATATGTAGTGGGCCGTTTGTGCTGTAGACGTGCAGAAAGATTGTTTTGGTTCTTCCTGGATGCTAATCGAGTCTGTCTATGCTTGCCAACTGTTGTGAGCCTAGGATGATCGCATGGACAAGTAAATGGTGGTCGGGTTTTTTCTTTTCGGTAAATTTCTAAAATGATTTTAAATTTTTATTTTTTTCTTGCATAGCGCTTGCTTCTTGTTTTATTTTCACATACCTTTTATTTTTTTTAGAGATGAGATTACCCTTGGCATTTGTTCCATCATTACTATCTTTGTCCTATCATCTCTTTATGTTGGCTTTCATCTTATCGTGGTTCCTTTGTTTCATCACGAGGTCCCCCGTGCTATTACAAATAAAGTTGTACATGTGGTGTTTGATGTAATGCTTATATATGTCTGTCTTTCGATTTCGTTTATGCTTGTCATGTGTAAATGATTGATAGTAAGCTTGATAGTTATATTTTAGTTGGCTTTTCAAGCTTTTAAACATAGGTTATGTGCAATTGTTGTGCAGAGGCAAAATTACTTCAAAATAGATCATTCATACAGTCATTTTGGGGGTTTTCTAATTTCGTAGAATGGTACGAAGTGTTAGCTAGTATAGTATCTAAGAGCTACTCGGGTCGCACATGGCCAGATGGGCCTTTATGGTAGTGTTTAGGGTAAGTTTGTTACCTTGTTTCACAATAGTATCATGTGGGGACTTTGAGCTGTGACGGACACCTTAGACCCCTTATCATATGACTTTAGTGTTGAATTTTGGATTTTGATATTAAAATCAATTAATGAATTAATGATCTAATCTATGTATTGAGATATGTGATGTAAGACTAACTACGATTATAAGATAGGCAAAACGATTAAAGAATAATCCAATGTTGGCTCGGAGTCAATGATCGGGCATCGGGTGATACATCGAAGGATCGCAACTTCTCTACTCCAAGAAATCCTCAACAAAATGGAGTAGTAGAAAGAAAAAATAAAAATTTACAAGAAATGATAAGAACCATGTTGAATGAACATAGCGTACCCAAATATTTTTGGGCCGAAGCCGTAAACACTACATGCTATATTTTGAATAGAGTTCTAGTAAGACCCTTACTCACCAAAACTCCCTATGAGTTGTGGAACAACAAAAAACCCAATGTTTCATATTTTAAAGTTTTTGGGTGTAAGTGTTTTATCTTGAATGAAAAAGATGCCTTAGGAAAATTTGATGCTAAATCCGATGAAGGAATTTTTCTTGGTTATTTTTCGGTTTCTAAAGCTTTTCGTATCTTTAATAAAAGAACTTTAATTATTGAAGAATAACTTAATCTTGGGGCAATTGGGCCTCTGAAAGACCCAAATTGGGCCGAATGGATCAGCCCATTCGGACCCAGATTTTTGGCCAACGATGGCACCGCCTAGGGCTCAGTCTCTGAGCTCTGGCTGGGTGGTGCAACCGCCCCTGTCAGGCGGTGGAACCGCCTGAGCTCAGTTTCCGAGCTCTGGCTGGGCGGTGCAACCGCCCTTGACAAGCAGTGGAACCACCTGAGCTCGGTCTCCGAGCTCTGCCAAGCAGTGCAACCGCCCCTGTCAGGAGGTAGCACCGCCCAGGGCTCAGTCTTCGAGCTCTGCCAGGTGGTGCAACCGCCAGACCTCGATATTCCGGGATTTGACACTTTTGAGCTCGGAATTCAAACTGAGTTTGGGGCTATAAATACCCCATTCTTTCAGCAATGAAAGGGCACCGAAAAACCACTAAAATCCTGATCTTACTCTGTGTTTTTTAGAGCTCAAAAGTGTTGTTTAAGTTAAAAGTTCTTCTTCCCTCTTTTCTTCCAAGTTCTGATCTGTCAAGAGAGAAAAGAAAATTCTGTAAGGGTTGTCTCCTAAGCTCGTCAAAAGGAGTGAAACTGTAAAAGGGTGGTTGGCCTTCGCCTATTAAAGGAAGGCCTCTAGTGGACGTCGGTAACCTCATCGAAGGAGGAAGCCGAAAGTGGACGTAGGACAAGATTGACCGAACCACTCTAAATCTCGGTTTACATTTACTTTGAGCATTTTATCTTTACTGCAAACCTCCACAATAGCTTACTGCCTTCTGCGCTTTTACGAACGAGTTTCTAAGTTCAGTGCTTTCCGAATCTGCATTTAGACGTAAATCAGCTTTATCGTACGAACATCATATTTCAGTTTGCGCTTACATTCTGATTTCCATCATAACTGCAAACTGCCTTCTGCGTATTTACAAAACGTGTTTCAAAGTTTAGTATTTTCAGAATCAGCATTTAGATGTAAACCGGTTTTATCGTACGAACATCGTATTTCAGTTTGCGCTTATATTCTGATTTCCATCATAACTGCAAACTGCCTTCTGCGTATTTACAAAACGTGTTTCAAAGTTTAGTATTTTCAGAATCAGCATTTAGATGTAAACCGGTTTTATCGTACGAACATCGTATTTCAGTTTGCGCTTATATTCTGATTTCCATCATAACTGCAAACTGCCTTCATAGATTTACTTTAACGTCATCTCGCTTAATCTTAAGTTAAAGTAATCTTAGAATCGGCTTTTACACCGAAATCACTTTTATCGTACAAACGAAGTTTTAATCGTCGAAAGATTTCCGCTGCACTAATTCACCCCCCCTCTTAGTGCTCTTGATCCTAACAATAAGGTGAGTAGTTCATTTGATACAAATTTATCCTTTGATGAACTATTAAATGCTTTTCATGATTTATTTGATGAACGTAAATTAATTAGTAAAAAATATAAATTGTTGAAAAAAGAGCATGCTTCTCTTGTTAACGATTTCGATAGATTACAAGTTGAGCATAATGATAGTTTAGCTCCATGTATGAAATATGATAAACTAGAAATACTTCAAAAGGAAAACTTGCGACTTAAAGAAACCTTAGAAAAATTTGAGGTTGGTAGCAAGTCCTTGAACATGATCCTTGCCAACAAGGGTCACGTTCATAGAAAAGACAGAATCGGATTTGAGAGTAGCTCTCACCAAAATCCAACCACTTTTGTTAAAGGCCCTACTTTGCATGTTTCACCCCGAAACAAATATAACTTCTGTTGCAAATTTGGGCATATAGCTTATCATTGTCCATTTAAGAAATGTAGTTCACATAAATTGATTTGGGTTCCTAAAAGAACCTCAAATGACTCAATGCAACATGATAAGCTATGTAGATCGATTTTTGAGGCACCCAAGGTCAAATGGGTACCTAAAAATAATATTTCTTTGTAGAAAAATATACCATCACAAGCTAGGAGCAAGAGATGGTATCTTGATAGTGGATGCTCAAGGCATATGATTGGAGATCCTTCTCAATTCTTTAAGCTCACTAGCATAGACGAAGGATATGTCACATTCGGAGACAACGACAAGGGTAAAATCATTGGCAAAGGAACAATAGGTAACAAATCCAACTTCTTTATTGAAGATGTGTTATTGGTTGATGGCTTAAAACATAATCTCTTAAGTATTAGTCAATTGTGTGATAAAGGATACATCATTAGATTTGAATCGAATGCTTGCATTATTGAAAAACTATACAAAAATACATCTATGATTGCCTTAAAGCAAAATAATGTATACACCATCGACATTAATAATCTTTATAATGAAATGTGCTTTTCGATTTTGAATGATGATGCTTGGCTTTGGCATAGGAGATTAGGTCATGCTAGCATGAAACTAATCTCTCAAATTTTATCTAAAGAACTTATAAGAAGAATTCCTCACATCAAGTTCATCAAAGATAATGTGTGTGATGCATGTCAACTAGGAAAACAAATAAAAGGTAGCTTTAAACTAAAAAACCAAATAAGCACCTCTAGACCATTGCAATTAATCCATATGGACTTGTTCGAACCAATTGCTACATCAAGCCTAGGAGGTAGCAAATACGCATTTGTTAACATGGATGATTACATTAGATACACATGGACTTGCTTTTTAGCACACAAAAGTGA
The DNA here is from genome assembly GCA_001649415.1 of Musa itinerans. NCBI lineage: Eukaryota > Viridiplantae > Streptophyta > Magnoliopsida > Zingiberales > Musaceae > Musa > Musa itinerans. The sequence goes on along the minus strand of LVTN01002170.1, from coordinate 4,863 downwards.
TTACTTTAGATATTTCTCTAAGTTTTGTAAACTTGTTCAAACTGAAAAGGGTTTTATGATTTCATCAATTCGTAGTGATCGTGGTGGTGAATTTTAAAACCGTGATTTTCAAGAATTTTGCAAATATAATGGATACAACCACAACTTCTCTACTCCAAGAAATCCTTAACAAAATGTAGTAGAAAGAAAGAATAGAAATTTACAAGAAATGGCAAGAACCATATTAAACGAACATAGCCTACCCAAATATTTTTGGGCCGAAGCCATAAATACGACATGCTATGTCATGAATAGGGTTCTAGTAAGATCATTATTTTTTAAAACTCCTTATGAGTTGTGGAACAACAAAAAACCCAACGTTTCATATTTTCAAGTTTTTGGATGTAAATGCTTTATCTTAAATGAAAAAGATGCCTTAGGTAAATTTGATGCTAAATCCGATGAAGGAATTTTTCTTAGCTATTCCTCTATTTCTAAGGCCTTTCGTATTTTTAACAAAAGAACTTTGGTTATAGAAGAGTCTATTCATGTTGTTTTTAATGAAGTTTCCGAAGTTAAGAAAAATGATCTTGATGATGATGTTGATTTTGATGCTTTGAATTTAAATGAAACTGTTTCTTTAAATAGCAAATTGGATGCATCTTCTTTTGAAACATCCTTACCTAAGGAATGGAAGTATGTAGATGCTCATCCTAAGGAGCTAATTATAGGAGACACATCAAGATGAGTTCAAACTCGTTCCTCTCTTAAGAATTTTTGTGCAAACACCACTTTTATCTCCTAAATTAAACCTAAATATATTAACGAGGCCTTGAAAGATGATTCATAGGTCATCGCAATGCAAGAAGAGTTAAATCAATTTAAGAGAAATGAGGTGTGTAAGCTTGTTTCAAGGCCAAATGACCATTTAGTTATTGGTACTAAATAGGTCTTTAGAAACAAGCAAGATGAATTTGGTATCGTGGTTAGAAACAAGGCTAGATTAGTGACCAAGGGTTTTGATCAAGAAGAAGGTATCGATTATGAAGAAACCTTCACTCCTATGGCACGATTAAAAGCCATAAGGATGCTCCTTGCCTATGCTAGTAGTAATAATTTTAAGTTGTTTCAAATGGATATTAAGTGTGCTTTTCTTAATGGCTTCATTTCCGAAGAAGTTTATGTTGAACAACCTCCCGGATTTGAGAATGATAATTTTCCTAATCATGTGTTTAAATTGACTAAAGCTCTCTATGGATTGAAACAAGCCCCAAGGGCTTGGCATGAGAGACTTACCTCCTTTCTTATTCAAAATTATTTCTCTAAAGGCAAGGTCGATACTACATTGTTTATTAAAAATTTTGAAAATAATTTTCTTATTATTCAAATTTATGTTGATGACATTTTTTTTGGTTCTACGAATGAATCTTTATACAAGTCATTTGCCAAAAGTATGAGTCTAGAGTTTGAAATGAGCCTAATGGGGGAACTAACATTCTTTTTAGGCTTACAAATTAAATAGCTTAGCAATGATATTTTTCTTAGTCAAACAAAATATGCTTTAGACTTGCTAAAATAATTTAATATGGATAGTTCAAAAGCTATCAACACTCCTATGAGTACCTCCACTAAGTTAGACATTGACGAAAGTGGAGAAAGCTTTGATAAAAAAGCTTATAGGGGTATGATATGTAGTTTACTATACCTCACCGCAACTAGACCGGACATCATGTTTAGTGTAGGACTTTGTGCTAGGTTTCAATCTAATCCTAAGATATCTCATCTTAAAGAAGTTAAAAGAATTCTTAAATATCTTAAAGGAACCACTAATCTAGGATTATAGTATCCAAAATCTGAAAACTTTGAACTAATTGTTTATACTGATGCGGATTTTGCTAAATGTAGAATAGATAGAAAAAGTACATTCGGAACATGTCAATTCTTAGGATATTCACTTGTCTCTTGGTTTTCCAAGAAATAAAACTCGGTTGCACTATCCGAAACCAAAGCCGAATACATAGCAGCTAGTGTATGTTATGCACAAGTTGTATGGATGAAAAATACATTGGAAGATTATAAAATTTACCTTATGAATATTCCTATAAAATGTGATAATACAAGTGCAATATGTTTAACAAAAAATCCTATTCAACACTCTAGAACTAAACACATTGACTTTAGGCATCACTTTATACGTGATCTTATTAACAATCATGAAGTAATCTTAGAGTTTATTGATACAAAATATCAATTAGCTGACATCTTTACAAAACCTTTAAGTGAAAAATAATTTAATTTTATTAGAAGGGAGCTAGGAATGTTAAATTGTCCGAATGCATGAGTTGTCATATTTCTTTTTCGGACTATCTTTATAAATTTCATGAATGAAGCTTTCATGAGATTTTACCATATCAAGTTTATTCCAAACCCTTGCTCTATCACGTAATGATGTTGATACACTTAGTCCCTTCATCCATTGAACAAGTTGATAAATGCATCTTTCATGGATTCCAACTATTATGAATTCTTATTGAGAAATGGATTGTATGAAGTTTTATTCATAGATTTCTTTTTATCATTTCTCATAAATTCTTTCTTATTCTTTCTTAGGTGAAGACCAACCACCTTTTACAACTCTTTCTCCTTTTATCGGGTTTAGGAGATAACCCTTACAAGCCTCACTCCTTTTTCTTGGATGGTTACAAAGCTAAGAGAGGGAGGGGAGGACTCTTTCTCACTTTTACAACACTTTAACACCCCAAGAATTCAAGATTATGTTAACACTTTCATGCCCTTTCATACAGAAAATGGTGGGTTATTTATAGGCCCCAATGGCTTCTAAATTGGAGTAAAAAAATATCACATCCATGGATTTTAGGGTACTGGTAGTACCACCGCCATTATTGAGCAGTACCACCGCTTGATAGAGCTCTCGAAGAATGATCTTTGACAGTACCATCGCTTGACAGGGGTGGTACAACCGCTGGCAGCATTAACTACCAGCGATACCACCACTTAGACCACCTGGGAGACTGGGTCACTAGGCGGTGCCATCGCCAGTCGTGATTTTAGGTGCTGAATGGGCTGTTCAATCTAACCCAATTCAGCCCTGTTAAGGGCCCAATTGGCCCCTAACTAAGTTAGTGGGATTACCTCCCAATCCTAACTTAATTTATGGTTTAACTATAATAATTAAGACATTTGACAAATTATTGTTCTTCCGGCGAGCTTCTGGAAGAACAATAATTAAGAATTGGATTGGAATTACCTCCCAATCCAATTCTTGTTCTGGTACGTCAATTGTTCTTCTGGCGATCTTCCGGTGAACTTCGGACAATCTCTCGGTAATGTTCCGACGGACTCCCGGCAAGCTCCTGGACTTTACGATGATCTTCTTGGCGAGTTATTTGGCAAGCTCCTAGACTTCTCGATCAGTTCTGGCAGAACTATAGATGAACGTCTAGACTTCCGATGAACCCTCGAACTCCCAACGACGTCTCGATCTTGACTCCGGCACAACACCTGCTTTATGTCTTACTACTATCATAGTTAGTCCTGTACACTTTTCTCAACATATAGATTAGATCAAACAATTTACCAATTGATATCATCATCAAAATCCGAGATTCAACAGTCTCAAGTCTAAGGACCAGATACACCATTAGGACTACGGAATCACTGTCTAACAATATGGCATCATCAACTATCTAGCATTCCGTAAGTGGATCAATCAGTGAACTCATTCTCTAATGAGCACCTATACTGTATCCCTAGTGTCCCCACACGAGCAGCTATGAGACCAATTGCATCCATCATATGACGGGTATACAACACACTAGTCTATCCGGTTATCACGATGTCCCTCTCGAGTAACCTATGATTGGGATTATTTAGGATCTGTGTTTAAAGGTGAATTAGTCTCATTATCGTGATCTCATCATGATTTGATTCCCATTACACAGATCCATAGACATCACAATATATTCATGCATATATGCAATATAAAGTGATAAAATGCCAAATAATAATAACAAGCAAAAAGACTACGTGTCAAGTCACACGTGCTATCACTCATATGATTGGCTTGCAGGGCACCAATGACTAGTACCAATTGGGCCCTAAATAGGGTTGAATTGGGCAAGTTGGATGGCCCATTCAACCACTTGGAGCCACATCATACGGTGGCATCACTCAGATTGAGCGGTGGAACCATTTGAGGCTCAGCCTCCCAAGTGGTCTAGGTGGGGGCACCACCCCATTAGGCGATGGTACCACCAGAGCACTACTAGTCATAAGTGCCCTGCAAGTCAATCACGTGAGTGATGACACATGTGATATGATACACATTCTTTTTCATTATTATATTTGGACATTTTATCACTTTATATTGCTTGCTGCATATATGCATATATATTGTGATGTCCATGGATCTGTGCAATAGGAATCGGATCGTGATGAGATCACAATAATGAGACTGATTCACCTTTAAACACAGACCCTAAATAATCCTAGTCATAGGTTACTTGAAAGGGATATCAAGATAACTAGATACACTAGTGTGTTGTATACCCGTTTATATGATGGAGGCAGCTGGTCTCATAATTGCTCGTGTGGTGACACTAAGGATATAGTGTAGGTGCTTATTGGAGAATGAGTTCACTAATCGATTTGCTCATGGAATACTGGATGGTTGACGATGCCTTATTGTCAGACAATGATTTCGTAGTCCAAGTAGTGTATTTGGTCCTTAGACTTGAGACACCAAGGGTGTCCTGTATGAGTACACCACTCTTTGATACCAGACATATAGGTTTGGAAGTTCTAAATCTAGTACAACCGGTTATAGGGAACTCGGGTGGAGGTGGCTGCGGCAAGGGCTGCAGC
>LVTN01002169.1:29287-41389 GCA_001649415.1 Musa itinerans | reverse complement strand
TGCTCTCGCCTATAAAAGGACAGGACCTCTAAGGGGTAGAGGGCGTGTTACGTTACTGTTGAGGGATTTCAGTTCTTCTCCTCGACTCTCTCCCCATAACCCTCTCCCCAAATCCATCAATCTCTGTGAGGGTCCTGTGAAAGGATAGGAAGAGAGGAGAAAGGGTCTACTCTCCTTGCACTCTTTTAGTTACGCGTGATTGGATTAAAGACGGTCGGATTAAAGACGGTGCTTGTAGCTATCTTGGATTAAAGACGGTGCTTAGCAGATCAACGGGATCTCTGAACATATGGCATCAAAAGGTACGTATCGTATAATTAGATCTATGCATTTGATTTCAATCCTGGCATATAGGTTATTTCCGCATTATTGACATAGCATAATTATATATTTTATGCTTACACCAACAATATTGAAGCCCTTAGCCCCCTCTACTATCAACCGACTCCCTACGCCAAAAATTTTGACAAGAGAAGAACTTCGGGAGCAATCTGCGAAGTGGTTATGTTGGCATTGCGACGAGTCGTGGAGCCGTGAGCATCACTGTAGTAAAGGGAGGCTTCTTATGATTGAACCAATAGAAGAAAAGGTCATTAAACATCCAGAAGAGAGCCTTAAATATGAAAAAGAAGATGCAGAAGAAGAGCCACAACCAACCAAAGTTACGGTACACGCACTAGCTGGCTACTCAAACCCGCAAACGATGAAAGTTGGAGGCCTTCTCAGTTCCTGTTAGATCTGCTATGGCCGATTCCATTCAAGCCAGGATGGAAGATGTGAGATTGATTTGTTTGTGATGCATGGATGGGAAAAAGATCATTGATCAGGGCAAACAGAGAGCCTTGTGTTCACACTTGAGAATGGAGCTATTCCGTCCCCTCAAAGTTACCGTAGTTAGCCGTGGTCCTGATATGGAGCTTCTGGTAGTTACCGTAGTTAGCCGTGGTCCTTGAACTATCTGGTAAAGGCCGCTCGCTTGTGTTCTATGACACCACTCTTGCTCTCAAAATGCCTCAGCTTCGCATATTTTTTGTATGTCTTCCAATCTTCTGATTTGCACAATCATAAACAATTATTGTTTCTGTTGCAATATTTTCTGACTTATAAACCATGATAGTACAATGATGACCACATTTTCTCCTTGCAATTGGCAAGCTACTATTTACTACCATCATAGGATAATTTAGGAGTCACCCTGTAAACCATGGGAGATATCTCTCTGAACATTCAACCACTAACCCTTCACACCAGAGCAGATGGATGTCAAATATTAGGTTACTGCCCTGCTGATGTTTTCTGCACCCATACCTCAATGTCGTTTCATAATTTTTGCCTTTCAAATGACTTAGGAAAAACTTCCATAACATTTATAGTATAGCTATATGAATCTCATGACAACAAAGATGACATTCACAACTCTTAATAAATTATATGCTCTCAAATTTTCAGGCCGAGATTGGGAGGCATGTCATTGGTGATAGGGAGTGGGAAGTCTATAGATTCCTCCTTTGTGATGATTTGAAGTTGTGTTCATCACAAAACAAGATAATAGAGGGAGTGGCCAAGATGTTGATGGGTTGGGAGTCATTGGTATCAAAACTCATCCCTTCTGGGTGCTTTGCCTATTTCAGATCTGGTGCAATCAAGAAGCCCATCATTAGGCTATTCTTTTGTACATCACTTGTGTATGTTCATCTATCTTTTCCCCTCTTGTCTGTAGCATTAAATATGTAACTTTGTCTCTTCAAAAGATCTCGGAGACAAGGGACAACTCTTTGACATCATATGTTGAATTATACACAGAGAAAAACAAGTATAGTACCAACTCCTGTTTCTATATACATCCAGTCTTACAAGCACTTGTGCTGCTGTTGTATAAAGTCTGTTGATACTGTAATATATGTTACATTTGCTATATATTGAAAGCTAAAATCCATTGTGATCCCCAATTTATGCAACTGATCAGTGTGCACTGTTTATCTGCTTCAAAATACCCTCTCCATTGTTGCCATGATAGAAATAAGTTCAGTTCTACATTGTTATAACATCACAATGGATTTACAGTTGCAAAGGTAATTTACAGTCAGGCAACATGAATTTGGTGGTGACTTTTATCCCATCAAGCGAGAGATCCAATTCCATCAACCAAAACTGTAATATTAATTTCTCAATGCAGACGGGAAGAAGACTAGCGTCTGAGCAGCTGCTCTGTTTGCGATCAGGGTGCGTTTGATCCTCTCCCTAAAAGTAATATTTTTCCAAATCTGACATATGAATTCAATGATCTAAAACTCAATTTGGAACGAAGCTCCCCCGGGAAAATCCATTTCACTGCTTAAAATATTTATCCAAGAGAAATATTTTGGTCCTATAAACAGTGGCAGGTGCTTGATGGTTGGCGTAATTGCTTTCCTAAGCAATTTAGGAAGTTAATTTTTGGATGATGCAATGGCATTAAATTAATCAAATGATTCTTCTGTGATCCGAGAACAAAGGCAAAAGGAGGAAAGAAGTGATTCTAGGAACTTAAAAATGTTTGATAAAACAATTCATTTTGCCTCTGAAAATTACCTCCAAACTTATATATGTCAAACTAATATAATATTTGTGAAGAACAGAGAGGAGATCAACAGAAAGAAACATAATTGACCCGAGATTTCAAGGGGAAATCCATTCATTAAAATGCCAGGATAAATGGATCAAATGAAATGGAAAAAGCTTGATTCGAAGCTTGTCAGTTTCCTGATGAACAAAACAAGTTCACTGGGTACCAACGGACAGGGAGATGTCACAGAGTTGTATATTTGTTGTGAAAGATGATCATAACAAGAGCTAAAAAGTTCTCTTAAAACATCTTTACGAACCAAAATTAGTCCCACACTGCTTCTATCTTGATAGGTAAATAACAGTTGGGGCAATTCGATAAACACCTGACCAAACCTACATGCCAACAACTAAGACAATATAAATCTATAGTTTGAATTAAATGCCACTTGATAGTACTTCAATATCTATTTTTGAGAAATGATAGTTTGATTCAACAAATTTTTGCTATGATTTCTTGTTAGCAATGCATGATAGTGATTTAACAGTCCCACAAAGTGTTCATTCTGAAACTATATGCAGGCAATTAATGAACAATGAAATGGAGCCTTTAATTTTTTTTTGAGGAAGCATTAATTTAGAAAATCAAGTTGATTGTGAAGTCTTTTCCATAATTAACATCAGAAATTAGCAACAATCTCTTGTATTATTTCACAAACAAATTACATCAAGTTCATATCCAAAAGATTGTTCAGTGTACTTCACAAGCAAACATAGGAGACCACAGAATAGAAACCCAAACAGTATTGCAGACACAATAAAAGAATTCGAGTAACATACCTGAAAGAAAATACCTAATTTGATTCTAGTGGCTATATAAGCCTTCAAATAAATTTGAATTCCTTTTAATACACCATATTAAGATCGTAAAGTCACGCATATAATCTGCTTTATCATCATTTATTTCTTTGAGATGGCGTTCTGATGAGAAGATAATAGTGGTCGTTTTATTCGTAGTAGTTTTACAAACTGGATAAAAGAACCATAACTAGTTTATTTGGTCATTTTGAGGATAGCTTTCTCCATTAAAAAAAAGGTCTGACATCCTAATTGATCAATCAAGAAAACCCCTGAAAACAAATACTTTCATCATTTTATCACACAGTCAGTGATTCATCTTTTTTGCTTTTCTTTTATAGGTTTGGGATGAGTATCATTGTCCCCAACACATGTTCTTCCCATCTCTTTGGATGTTAATTATTTTCTTTTGCAAATGGTAAATGGGGAAGAATCTGATCCCAATATCCTACTATCAGCAGTCCAAGCTTTTAACAACTAGCATTTTAAAAAATGAATCAAGTTTTAATGTCTTTAATTTTTTTTTTTACATTAATTTAGCATTGTGTATCTAACTAAATTCTCATGGAGGAATTCAACATCCTACTAGGATCAAGGGGTCAACTGCAGCTGCACAATGCTGCAGTTTCTTGTGCAATTATTGTGTTAATCAGCATATTTCTGTTTTAAAACACTTTTTTTTTTTTTTTTTTCCGTCCATAGATGTGGACACTAGATTAGCCTATCATACTGTTGACAAAATTTTAGTTAGCATAATGAAACAAAGTTTTTGCCAATACCTGATGGTTGTAATCTGGGCTCCAATAGATGTTGGACATAGACCAGGACGAAGCATTGTACACGAGCACAGTAGATGAAACATACATTCAACATCTTAACGGAATATTTCTGAAACTTATAAGTTGTAAAAACCAGGAATACCATTCTGGAAAATGTGCAGAATGATGCAAAAGGACAAAACAAAAACTCTCACAAAGAAAATTCTATTTCTCATTCATAAATGCTTTCCATTTTTCCCTGATGTACAGTGACAAGTTGTGACTCAACCAAATACAGTTCATTTTGGTGTATCCTCTTTGGATGAATCAGTGGAAAAGAATATCACTTGGCCAGAAGCATTAGTATCTGCACTACTGACTTACTATCACAAAATAATTCTCTTTTCAAAAATTATATCAAGATACCTGTGCAGCTAAGATTGCCATGACCTTCTCGACTCCTTCAGAGCATAAAATGCAGGAAGAGGTGTGTATATGTAAACATTAGGGCAATATCCAATGGCTTATCAAATTGCTTCATATCCTGCATCCACTACTTTTGGTCTCTCTTGGTGTAGCACTCACTGTAAGGTCTTGATTGGTTAATAAAACTGAAACCTGAACTTTATATGGTGATCTCTTTATTACCAATTGCTTCTTATTCCCGCATCCACCATTTCTGATCTCTGTCAATATAACGCTATAGGTCTTGATTGGTTAATAAATGGGAATCTTGAACTCGTTATGGTGATTTATCTTTCTGTCCCAATGATTTCTGCTTGTATCCATGCTTCTGCCTCTCCAACAGCTTCTCCCTTGATTTCTTCTTTTTATCCATCTTTTGCTTCAATCTCTCCTCCCTTTCCCTGTCAAGGATCCCCTGCCAATGCACCTCACCAGTTAAAGGCCACAACCATCTGTCATTGGGATGCATGCCATCATCTGCTTTCTCAGCTAAATCTTCATCCATGCTCTTCAGTAGATCTGAATTGAAGTATTTCACCCACATATCTCTGAGCTCAAGAGGGTGCTGTTCTTTTAGCTCCCCAGTAAAGGGGTCAAGGTAAACCATCTTTCTACCACTATGATAAGCCCAGACATTGACCAACACTTCCAAAACACGGCAGTAGCAGTGCCTTATCTGAGTTTATGATTGGCCATTAAATAAGTACATAGTAAAATTGAAACTGATTGGTGCAGGATAATTAAGTTACCTCGAGTCTTGATGATCCAAGAATGCAAGAGGTCAGGCTACTGTTGTTCTGATTTAAACTATCAAGTGAATCAGCAAAAATTCTGTAATTCAGCAAATAAAACATGTCAATGAAACATACGTGGAGAATTTCACTGGAAAAAGAGATAAAAAAGAATACCTTGCAAACATTATAAATTCTAGGAAGGAGGGTGTTGGCATCACCCAGCTGTGAAGAACAGACCAATGGTCACCATCAAAGGGCATTGGGGGCAGGGCTCGCATGTCAGGTGGTAGCCCATACATTTGTCTAAAAGCATCTTCAAACATCACCCTGCAAGAAATTGAAGTAAAAGGAGTTTGATAAACTGTTTAGAAAACAGTATATATATCCTTTTAGATCATGTAGTATACCTGTAGTATAAGCCCCACTACACCTGTTTCCTATTATATATAAGCCTGCAAAACTAACAACTTTTAGCTTTAGTGGGGCTTGAGAATTTAAGATTATCTAACTGCAGTCCTATCCATCCTTAACCCAGGTTTAGAAAAATGGGACCAAATAATATTTTAGTCATTATGTGGGGATTAAGATTATCTAACTGTGATCCTGTGACTCCTGCCTACCACTGTCATGAGGTGCTTGGGTGCTCTCTTAGGTGCCCGAGCAAGGTGAAGCGAGACCTGAGTGCCATAAAATATCTCGAGCAAGGCATTTTGATTGGCCACTGCCTAGGCGCACCTGGTCCAAAGAAGGTTGGTAGAGCTTGAGTTGAACCTAAGCTAATTGTCAACTCAAACTGATTGGTTCAGGTTCAGTGCAACCAAGCCAAATAACAACACAATCCACGGCCACACATCCCTTGGAACTCTAAGGGATCATGTTACTCTGTGTGTGGAAGGCAAGCAATGGTGTGCCTTGCCCTTTCCGCTGTGACCTCCAACGGTGCATCCTCACAAACTTTGTCTTGTACTTCCACCGTCTCCTAATAAACCCACTTATGGCCATCAAGGACTGCTTCTGGAAGTGGGAGGAGGCATTGGAAAGTGGAAGGAGCCACCACCATTCTCTGTTGGTAAGCATTTGCAGCTCTCTATCTCTCTCTCTCTCTCTCTTTCTCTCTCTCTCTCTCGGTAGTGTGCCTTCTCGTCTCACTATCGCTCTGCCTCGCCTCACACCCGACAGCCTCCCCAGACCCCGACAACACCCCTCTTCCTCCTCCTCCATCTCCACCTCCTCTCTGGTAGTTCATATTCAAAAACTTAATTGAACCAACTACCAAATCTACTAAGCCCTAGAACAACCAAATTTTGTCACATGCACAAAATAGTTCCATTTTGTGCTGAGTTTAAAGAATATTGTTGAACAAGGAGATGTATCTGCTGCTAGTTGAAGCATCAATACATCTAGTAACAGGATATCAGATAATACCTTCTCAATTACACAAGCATAAAGCTATTTTACAGTTCTTCATGTCAATGACAACACAACATTTAACTAGTGACAGAAAACTGGTGGTCAATATTGCTGGTGTCCACTGAACCTAAGATGTTAATATCATGCATGTCACTATCCTAGCCTAAGAAAATTTCAGGCTGACATAGAGAGTCACTAGAACATGTATATCCACAGAAATAAATAATATATTGTGTTTATAACATATAGCCTATAATAACGTCAAATACCAGATTATTTATAATTTTTTTTCAAGCCAGTAAAATACTGGTCGCTAGTAACTTATGGAATACTGCCAGAAATAGTAGATACCAAAAAGGACCTTTTCTCTCTTCTGTCTAGAACTTGTAGGAACTCAAGTAATGCTGATCACCAGCTGATGATGTGTGGAACGGGTCACAGAGTAAGGAGGGTCATCAACCGAACAAATGTAGTGGGTGTTGGTAAGGTGCAAGGGGTCTGCAAGAGACCATTGAAACTGGTTGAATTTCCACTGAGATTAGCTGAATTTAGAAGATCCAACGTACAACAGCAAAACAGTTTTTCTTGACATAAAGCTATCAAGCTCAAACTAATGATGAATCACAGATTTTTATTTACAACACAGTTGAAGCTTTTCTTAAAGCTGATACAACCTTTTTAAGTCTTCAAAGAATTCCTGAATCGAACCAAAGCTTTTATATAAGTTACAATTTCATCATTGATCTACAGTTTCCTGGAGAAACCTACAGTTCTAACAAAAATCAACCATATAACCTGCTGTGCCCATTTCAGGCCACTCACACTGTACGTGTCATGTCACGTACCAACAACATTGTGTCATGGAATGCCTATGCATGGAAAATGTCCAATTCTCATATAGGTGATGGGCACATGGCATGGAACCATGTGCCAACCTGTAGGACCTGGCAAAATGCAAGTGGTTTGACTAGCAGACCCAGCAACTAAATCCCTGATTTTAACACTAAATTCATGCATATTACTAGATAGGGCAACTATTGCAAACCAGCATATAAACAGATCAAATAGAAGTAAATGCAAAAAGATGAAGTACCTGCACTTTGCAGCATTTAAGAGATCACACGTGGACCAGAAGTCAAGTTTTCTGTTTATATCAACTTTGTTCAGGCCCATATCCATTACTGCCCAATAGTAGATTATATCCCCTTTGCTTTGTCCTTGTATTGTCTTCTCCAATACTTCTTCAGCAGCATGAGACAAAGAAACCTGTTTCACAATAAGATAAACTTTCACCAAGTATGTTATAGAATTATAAAGATTTCCTTTATAATTAGCAAAGACAATAAGATAAACTTTCACCAAGTATGTTATTCACCAAGTATGGTATAGTAGCAAAGACAGTCGCACTCATGTGACTCAAATTGACAAGTTATGCTCTAGCATGATGGAATGCCTACTGTTAACTTATAACAATGAAGAGATAACATGTGGGCAATCTAAAAGACTTATTCGACATTACGAATTCTACTCAATGGACTACCTCGAAGATCGATGGAAAAGATGACAACTTGTGTCAAGGACGAGACCAATCGATGCAAGACTACACCATCGAGTTTCGACAACAAGCGATGATATGAAGTTTACCATTGGTTTGCACACCCAGATAAACTACGTAGCGAGAGGACTATGAAGACGACCAAAGAGGGCTACTTAAAGGTCAAAAAAAAATTCAGCAACAATAAAAATTCTTCTTCCTCGAAGAGAAGTGACCACTTCTAAGATCACTAAAAATTTACAAGGCATATAAGGGAGAAGTGTTGGTTCACACAAAATTCTTTCCAAAAAAGTGAAAGAAGAATAACCGAAGTCGACGAACAATAGCTGCGACTGTCGACGATGATCCCATCGAGCTTGTGTTAATTCATCTGTAGATTCGAGTCCGAGTTCATTGATGGTGAGGCTAAAGGTTATAGACTTGATTCCATCCATCAGTCCAAATATTACAGAAAAGCCATGCACGTTGAAAAATCAAGTTAAGAAGTTATCGACGCCATCATCGACATTGACAATCAAATAGACCTCATCTCAACAAGCTTGGTCCAGAAGCTTGGCCTACAAATCATACCTCATCTGAACTCATATGACTTGGGTTGGATCCAAAAAGATATAGAGATAAGGATAGATCGACTATGGAAATTTTGCTTCACCGTCAATAGTAAGCATATCGATGAGGTATTGCTTCACCATCTTCGACATCGACAATCATCCTTATGAACGACATGCAAGAAAGAGGATGGTTGTATGGTACAGGAGCTCATTAGCAAATATATGGACCTTTTTACCAAAAACCACAAACTACCTCCATGACGAATGGTAAAGCACGAAATATAGCTCATCTCCAAGCACCACTACCGAATCTCAACATGTATCAAAACTCAATTTTAGAGAATGAAGAAATCTAACGATAAGTGGCTGAGCTAATCGAGAGCGATGTTATCAAACCAAGCTATTCTCCTTGCAAAACACGGTGGTGATGGTGCTGAAGGACGAAGGATGGTGCATGAGCATAAATTACCATGCCTTAAACAAGATCACAGTGAAAATTTGGTATCCCTACCTTAGACATGCTGGACCACCATCTTCACCAAATTGGATCTCAAATCGAGTGGTGCATAGCTCCATGATCAAACCGTCGTTCGAGGTATGCTTAGGCTACTTGCCCCAGAGCCCTTTTGATATGCAGTTTGCGATCAATTCAACATCACAAACATCCAAAGAAGGCAACATAATGCTAGAAGCACAAAAATTTCTCGAGCATATCTAATGGGAGCCCAAGGAAGTTGAACAACAACTTCAATGGGCTCAACAGAAATACAAACACGACCGACATCATATTGAGGGTCGGTTCCTAGAAGGTGACTTCGTCTTGCTGAACCTAGGGAAGGAACGACCAAAAGGAAAATGAAAGAAACTCAAGCCCATCCAATATGAATCGTTCAAAATCTTAAAGCGAGTTGGAGACAATGTTTGCCAATTTGAGTTGCCTCCGTACGTAGAAATGTACTCAGTTGTGAACATGAAGAACTTGATGGTGTTCAGGTCATTAATGCTAGACCATAAACAAAAAGAGACATTGCTTTCGATAGATGACTTGGTGATCAGCTAAGAGAAGACTAAAACCATTGTCATACCATAAGATAAGGCATCAAAACAGCTTTTCGAGTACGACGCAAAGGACAAAAGCCAAGTTCAACAAAGTGGTTCACGAAGGAAGCTGGTGAAGCAAAGTTTCCCAATCTTCAATTTCAAATTCATCAGAATCTGAATCGCCAAATTTGGGGAGTCATGATTAGGAACAATCAAACTCAATTTAAGTCCTACTCCAATTCAACTCAAACTCAGTTCGAATCATACTCCAATTCAATCCAAACTTAGTTCGAGCCATACTCAAATGCAACTCAATCTAGCCAAGTCAAACCCAAGCTCAAAGCTCAAGTTCGGCTAGCTCAAAGACTAAACCCAACTCAATTTGAGTTGGATTGGAATTGGAAGAAGAGTTGAACTCCGATTAAGAGTCCTACTCTAGTTAGGTGTCCTCCCCTCTACAACTTTAAGAAGAGGGGTGTGGTGCGGTGCGACAACCCTAAAGAGGACATGAGCAGTAACCTAAGAAAGAAGAGTTGGCAGATAGAAAGAAGAGAACAGCGATAGCAGGATTGTAGCCTTAAGGAGTTTGAGCTATTGCTCAGGAAGTCTGAGCTTGTTGCTCAAGAAGTCTATTTTTAGTTCATTGTTAAGGTATTTCTTTACAAAAGCAATCTAGATCGTCTTTTCCTTTCAGTTATCATGCCCCCACAAAGTATAAATCAGCTCGAAGGAAGGATCAAGATCATCGAATTTTTCCCCAAACGGATTAGAAGAAAGAGCAAAATGATGAAAGTAGAAGTGGAGGTGATAAGAGTCAAAGTAGGTTGTATAGGAGAACGAGGGGATATATTCAATGATGTTCCATTTGTGAGCAAAATACCAACTATTTGAGTGTGAGATAAATATTATGTAAAGGACCAACAACATGCAAAGTGGACATGCACATTAATGTAAATAAATTATTTTCAAAAGTATTTTTGTCCAACAACACATTGTGATAGAGATAAGATTCATAACACCCAACCTTCCAAAGAAAAAATTAGTTAATCTTTGTTTTTGTAATCAAAGAGACCTAAGACGAGACTATCTGAAAATGCATATGCCATCTGGACTAGAATGTGCTAAAGAAGAAAAACTTGTAACCATTTTATTGAAGATAATGATGTAAACATACCATAAAGTTGCAATGTTAATCGCTTGTTGATTGTGACAAATTAATTTCAAAACAGAAAAAAAACACATGCAGCATTTGGGAAGTCACAAACTTTAGAGATAGAAGTTTGGTTCAAATTGACCAAAAATAATCTGTCAACACAAAAGGCACAGCAACCTTCACCAAGAAACAATCAACAAATCCTTTATTTATGATGCATGTCATGGTCTTATGCAGCATTTAATAAGTCACAAACTCTAGAGATAGATTTTTTGTTCAAACTGACTAAACAGTCTGTCAGCACAAAAGATGCAACATCCGTCATTAGGCAACAATCAACAAATCCATCATTTAAGATACATGTCATGGTCTGCACAAGCTCCCTGTTCAAACTATTTGATGTTTCATTTAATTTTGCTTATTGTAAATTCTAGACCAATTTATAATCTCTTTCGGTTGATTTTGTACTTCTCAAGATCTTGCATAATTATTTGGCTACATATCAGGGCATCAAAGTTTTAGAGCAAGAGTCTCCAAGATCTCTTGTCAATCACATTAGGACAAACAGTATCATAATATTATGGCCTTTGGAACGGGACTATGTGAAAGTAGAATAAGCAACAAGAAAACCATATTCATCTATGAAAACATTAAAAACATTTTAACCTATACTATATATCATTAATTGTGATCAAACAGAGTCTTGTCCATGTTACCTAATTTATCATTACTAGCATAGTTTAAAAAAACCATCCCAACCGATATGAACCAGGTGAAAAATACCAATCTGACAAAAAACCAGCTCGTTAACCAACCCATTTTGGAGGTTCAAATCCAGATCACTTCGAATATTATAAAGCAAGGTAGGCAATACCGAATGATATCGTCCGGTACGGGCGGTACGTACCGGTCCGATGGCATACCGGTACACGGACCGCCCGCTACGGGGAGGAAAGAAAAATAATAATAAAATATATATATATATATATATATATATAAACGAGGCGACGCGATGTCGCCTTTTAAATAATAT
>LVTN01002169.1:0-21115 GCA_001649415.1 Musa itinerans | reverse complement strand
TATATATATATGTATGTATGTATATATATATATATATGTATGTATGTATATGTATATGTATGTATGTATATATATATGTATGTATGTATATATATATATATGTATATATATATATGTATATATGTATACATAGATTTATATATGTATACATAACTTTGTATATTATATTATAAAATTTTAAAATTAAAAACATTTTTTACTATAGCTAAACTTGTGAAAAATAAATCTCTTCATTTTAATTTATTCTCTTCTAATCTCTTTTTCTTTTGTCTTTTTCTTCTTGTTCTTTTCCCCATTACTTCTTTTTTTTAGCCTTTTCTTCTTCTCTTTCAACTCCTATTTTCTCTTTCTCTTTCCTCCGTCTTTTTTTTTTTTTCATAAATGGATCATGGGTTGTGACCTTGTAAGATCAAATAGTAGGCCAATTGGATGAGACCCACAGACTACTCACAGGAATTAATCCTCGATGGTTGCCTCCTTGTGTTCTTCCCTCCCTCTCGGCCCCTTCATTAACTCCTACAACAGTGCCTCCCAAGCCTCCTGACCCAGGGAAAAACCCTTCCCCACCCTCTTCCTCCTATGGTAGGAGCACTCCCTCTACCATCACAAAGCCCTCATAGGCCTCCACTCTCTCGATTGTCCCCCCCATCAGAGTAGCAAACTTTGGCAACCTTCTTCACAAATTACTGCAGGAGTGTATCAAATCATCCTCTACCGACTTCGTTCAATTTAAGGAAGACAAATACCTCACCTGATGGCATATGTGGGCTTTTTACCTCATCGATAAGTTTCCATATCGTCCTCCGCCCTTTACTGTTCTTAAATTTCATCTTCCTAATCTTTGGCCTCTTTGTACTCCAAACCCCACCCCATTATGGACTTGGAAGCCGGTTTCTTCTTGTTTTTATTCTACTCTAAGGTTGATGCCCTTCAGATCTTAACTGAGGGACCTTGGCATCTTCATGGTGATGTTTTTTAACTCATTCCCTAGCATCCTAACTTTTAACCTTTGTCCAAAAGGATTGATATTGCCCTTCTGTGGATTCATTTATCGGGTTTGCCGATGGAATACTAAAATGCAGAATCCCTATTTCGTATCACTTCTTTGCTTGATTGCTTGATCACTTTCCTAAAATTGACCCGCAATATCTTCAATTGGGATGTAGCCGGTTTGCTCGAATTTGTGTAGAAATCAATGTTACCTAACCCCTTAAACAAGCTGCTTGCGTTGGACCTCCCAAAACTCTTTAAGTTCTCTCCTACAGAAACCTCCCTCTTTAATATTACATATGTGATTGATTAGGTCATAAAAACTTTGTCCCTTTAAATCACCAATCGCCAACATCGATTGGTGAGGTCGCCTTGGTTTCCCCATGCAAAAAAAACAAAAAGGCCAAGGCGACGTCGCCCCGATTTCCCCGTGAGAAAAAAAAAAAAAGAAAGGCATCGCCTCGATCGGTTTCTTCTGCTGGGGAGAAGAAATCGCTTCTCCTCGTGACGTTGCCAAGGCTTCGTCGCCGCACCGGATCTCCAGGTTTTCTTCTTTCTTCTCCATCACCGACCTCTTTCTTTTCCCTTTCTTTCTTCTCCGTCACCGATCGATGCTACCTCCCGGTAGCAAACGGTCCGTGTACCGGTCTGCTGACGGACCAGTACGTACCGCCCGGTATGGGTGGTACTATTCAAACTTAAAATCATTGGTTTATAATACGTTTTAGAAACATATTTTTATTACTATCAAGGCAAATCAAATCTGAAAATCAATGTTTCATGGGGATCTTTTGGTTCTGGAACCAATACCAGCAGGTTCCATTGATATCCACATGGTTTGGTGTAGTATTAGTATTGTACGGGACCAGCCAATGTTGGATGTCAATATGGAACTGAGATTTTAATCATTGTCAAGAATCACTGTTGAATAACATGATGACCAAAATACACCTCTAAGTGCAAAACAGTTCATTAAATACGACAGGTTCAGTTTAGTCAATTTCTAACTGATTTAGTAATGACAATACTCAAGCTTTCACCATCTGACATTTTGCAATCTCTATATGCGATTTTGTCTAACTTCCAACAGAAAAAAATTCATGAAAGCTTTAATGAGAAGTTTCTTTTAAGCAAATAACAGAAGTTTGAGACCAGATACTTTCCTAGAATTAAACTAATCAAACCCTCATAATTTTTTTTTATCTAATCTGATCAGATAGTCCTATTTGATGATCTGAAACATTCCAAGAGACTAGAAGGATAAATAAATAAATAAAATATTTAAGCCCTATATTTCAACAAAAAACAGAGGAAAATTCAAGTAAACAAGTTTAAGAAATATAATACGATTGGAAGTCTAACTATATGGCAGATGCATAAATTTATGTTATATATAGAGGACAAAATAAATTAAAAATGTAACAAACTCTCATGCATTGTAGCATCAAGCAGGCTGAACGTACAAGTGTTATCCCACGATATATAGAACCATGGTGCAAAAAAGGCCATGCTCCTTCTCCAGTATACACTTCATATATGCATAGTGGCTGTCCAGTTCTTTCTAATTCCCCTTCGTCACGCTCATATGCTTCGGCTTTCTGCTTTTCAGCTTTCCTCGAATTCCGGTAAACATCTTCCCATGATCCTGAAGTTCTCTCCATTCTTTCATCAAGCTACAAAATCATAAAACCATAAAGAAAAACTAGCATGCAGATTTCAACTTGATCTTTTCAACCAATGATTCAGAGAAAATTGGCAATTTCAAGCATGGAACAGTACCTCCTGCATTTCTCGACTCACATAGTCCTCAGAAGCTTCCATTTCACTAATGTCATCCCAATCTGATAGAGTTGGGAAGTCCTCTGCATAAGTCTCATTTACAAGTTGGGAATCATTCTCCATAAGCCTTTTAGAAAATTGTTCCTCCAGCAAATATACAATGCTTGATCTTTGTCTAGAATACTCATTTCTTAAAAAATTCTCATTTTCTGTAAAAGTATATGTTTGTTTAATTTCTTTGTCAAGCAGGTCCCACAACCAAGTTTTCTGCTGAATTTGGGAAATAGAATTTGGGAGCAGTGTGTCCGAAGGAAAATGGAGAATGCTTTCAAAAAGCTCAGCATAACGAGAGATACATTCTGAAGCAAGCATATTCATAGAGAGTGACTTCCCATGTGAAGCAACAGAATGAGCTATATTTGACAACTCTTTATCTCCCATTAGAAGAGATAATGCTCTAACCAACGTGTCCAATGTACTGGGGTGAAAAAGAATGCCATGGACATTATTGACAACCTGCAAAATAAAAGACATGTTTTAGTCAAAGAACACAGATAGATTTATAGCCAAAGAATAAAAGCATTAGGTTCAGCATTAAGCTCACATATTTCTGTATTACACTCATATTAGGAGCAACAATGGGAATTTCGAAGGACATGGCTTGCAACAATAGTGGAGGAAAGTTTTGTTCCTCAATGAATGACCAATAAAGAACAATATCAGCCATATACAGAAAATTGTTCACATCAAGATCCATGTCATAATGCCTTACAGAACCATCTGGAAATCCCATGCGTAAAGCAACATCCTGTTCCAGAAATGTGACATTAGTTGTTCTTGAGTTTTCACATGATACGAATATTAAAGAAACTAAGAAAGTACTGTAAAGACAGAATTTTAGTATCTTATGCTAAAATATACCAGAACTGAAACAACATATAAATATGTAAATCTAAAATGGAAAAAATCTAATAAATATAATCAAATATAAAAATTTTAAAGCATATAAATGCAAGAGAATTTCAGCAGAAACACAAACTTCAATATGAACCATATCATGAGATGATAGTTTATGATTTTAATTTGAGCATCTAGAAAAAAAGAAGCTAGGAAATCAACGACAAAGGAATAAGAGAGGCCCTAGTTGGACTTGGGGGTTATGCCTCCACTATGAAATGGCACTGCTTAGATACATAATACAGTAAGAGAAAATGCAGCACATACAGCATGCACTTTTTATCTTGACTGAGATCTGCATGGAGTTTTGATGGTGATGTACAAATGCAGTGAAGTGAAGATAGATAATCTTATAAATGTAAACAATTGTCTCATGTCTTGTGAGAAATTTAAATAGAACCAATTGTTGTTCGAAGTGATACAGTAAGATAGAAAAAGAACTGCTGATCAATAATACAAGGCAATTTTAAATTTTTAAATAACTATCTAGAGATACATATATCGTTGAGCTAGCTAAATTTGTAGCATAATAAGTGTGTACTCAGGATGAAATGCCCTTTCCTAAACATCACCCCATACCATGCAATGCACTTTTAATCATCTTTTACCAGCATACCACTTAGCCCTGAGGTCTTGCGGGATCAAATGGGCTCAATTTGAGCTAGTCAATTGACTTTCCTCAAGTGACTTTCCTCTATACATGAATACCCAGCAACACCAATAATCCATGCCTTAGCTGTTCATAATTAGCCAATGATTACTAGCTATCGGCAAACTCCATCCATCAGCCTAAATAGACATGTAACACCCCCCCTCCCCCCCTCACCTTTCTATCACTCTCTCTCTTCTCTCTCTTTGGTTTTTCTTCTGTTGATGTCATGACTATGCTGTAAGGCATGCTGATGACATGCACCATGACAACCTGAAGCTGGCACAATGTAATTCCTTGAGAAGGAATTTATTGGCATCGAATGCATACAAGTTCCGCCATATATATGCTAAAATAACATTCACAAGACATGACATCTGTCTCAAATAACAAGGAAGACCCCATCATGTGTACCATGCATGCAGACCATTCTATCTTATGGTGTGTATAGGTCAGACAGATATGTCTACATTACTAGACCAAAATCCAGGTATATATACTAGAGAATGATAAATATAATGTTTTCAAAGCAAAAGCAAAAAAGAATGACTCTGAGCAACCAACATTTGATCAGCATGGTCTTTCAAGATATTTCTGGCATTTGGCACTTAATTAAGTTTCCGTACACGACAGATATCTAGATTTACTATTTAACTTTACAGATTATTAATTCAAATGAAAACATGACATACTATTGAATTTTACCAATACCTGGAAAGTAGAGCTATAGGCAGCTGTCGAGTTTCCACATAAGAAAACAAACTTTATTGTTCCAATCAATCCCTTTATTCTTTTAACTTGAGGTGCCAAGGCATGCATCACTCTGTAATCCCATGGTGGATCACCATAGAAAAAGTAGCTACCAATAACTAGTATCAATCGGTCATTTTCAGCAAACCCATAATTTCCCCGCAGTTGATTTCGGGAATGGCTTGCAATATAGGCACTAGTTGCCCATATATCTAGTGGAGATCCAGAAATCACGAAAAAATTTCCATTATCTAGCAAGGTGTACAGCATCTGACAAAGATATAGTAAGCCAATCAAACGACAAATTGATATTCACAAAAAAAAAAAATCAAAATGGTCTCTATATCGAAATTGAAAGGAAAGGTTATTACTGGAAGAGAGAAATCAGGAAAAACAACAGCATCAGCCCTAATAAAAGCATTTCTCCATTCGTTAATAAGATCTTTCCAGCCCAACTCTGCATAATGTGAAAGACGTTTCCCAAGGATGTCTTCATGAACAATCCATATAAGTGGCACAGACATGAAAGGCTCTTGCATAAGTCTGCAGATATTAAACTAATAAATACTTTCCATAATCATACAATAGTAGGCAAATATGTGAGTAAAAATATGACATACAAAAGAAGATTTTTGGTGTCCCTGACAATGTCCTCTTACCTTCTCTTGTTTCTTAAAGATCACCTTAAGGTCCTCATTTTCCAACTAACTAGCATCCTTTTCATGTTGAGTTATATATTGATTATTTATTGGCAGCAAATTCTTTGGATTCCACAAATCTAATTTTAAGACCTAAGCCACGTTACACTATTACTGTAGAATCTACCAAGAGGATTTGCCAACAAGTGTTCAAAGAAATTTATACATTCATCATGTATTAATGCAAATTGTTTAGGGTTGCACTAAATCTGTCATGATTACAGAAGCTACCCAAAAGGATGTGCCAACAGGAGTACAGAAACATGTCATCACATTTAATCTTGTAGAATGGATGATCACTCAGACAATTACAATATTCTTCTAAAAGAAAATAAATTTTGATGATGAAATAATCATGAATGTGGAGAAAAGTAAGAAATTCCATGAGAAAATAGTGATCATGAAATAGTGGAGATAATACCTGGAAGCATGGTTTGCCTTACCAATTCATACCGGTATACTGACCAACTATTAGTACGATACGTACCAAACCATACCAACACACAATATAGTGGGGCATACCAACAAATCGGTATGTACCATCCATACCGAGTGGTGCACCATGGTATGACGAACCTTGCCTGTAAGCAGGGTTTTGAATACCGATAAGCTCGGTACGATACGTACCGGTATATACCGTCGATACACTAGGGCGTACCGATAGTACATCATAAAATCTTAAGAATACCTTCACCTACCACGTCAGGGCATATCGATCGGTATGCCTCGGTAACGGTCAAAATCCGGGGTGATACCAGTCGGTACCAGTCGGTATGCCTTGGTATTGGTCAAAACACTAGTACTGCCTGGTAGAGGATGGTCCGCATACCGGTATCCTCTCGGACACGAATGAGAGTTTTCTTGCTTTCTTTGAACTTTGATTTTTGAAAATTTCTCTATCCTATCAAGTTTCCAATAAGAGATTGAAAAATCTATTTATGTTATTTTAAATCTCTTAAAAGTGATTTTGATGATTTGATGATTTGATGATTTGAATTTGAATGAGTTTTATCTAAATCTTACACTTGATACTTGAAATATTTTTTTTATAAATCATGATCTTGATGACTTGAGATTTCTTCTGCATGAATCAAATTCTACTATTTTTCCTTTTGCTATAGAGAAGTTTTTATCCTAATCATGATCTTGATTTCTCGATATTTGATACTTGAGATTTTTTTGTGAATCAATATCTCTTATTTGATCTCTTGTGTTTTTTTTTGTCATTTACTAAAGAGAAAAATTATCCAAATGAATCATGATTGTTCTTTTGATTACAACTTGAAAGTTTTCTATGAATCAAGATTTTTCCTTTCACTAAAGAAGAGATTCATCCAAACGAATCTTGATTCTTTCACTTGATATTTATGAATTGAGATTTATTATGAATTAAGATTTTTTATTAATTCTCCTCCTACGACTCTTCTTGGTATTTACTAAAGAAGAGATTTATTCAAATTAACCATGATATGTCACTTGACTTCTTGATGTTTATGACTTGAATTTTATTAAATACAATTGTCATGTATTTATAATTTGTATATCTCATGATATGATTGAATCATTGATAAAAAAAAAGAGGATTTTGCACTATTGTACTCTTCCCTTCTTTTTTACAATGACAAAGGGGGGAAAGTCTTGCTATCTTACGCATCGTAAAGAAAAACAAAATTGCTAGCTTGTAAAGAAAGGAAAAACTTGCTAGCTTGTACTTCTCAAAAGAGAAGAAAGAATTTGCTAGCTTGTACTTCTCAAAAGAGAAGAAAGAATTTGCTAGCTTAAACATTTCAAGAATAGCAAAAATTGCTAAACTTGCACATCTCAAGAAAGGCAAAATTACTAGCTTGCAAAGAAAGGCAAAACTTGCTAGCTTACAATTCTCAAAAGAGAAGAAACAATTTGCTAGCTTGATATCTCAAGAATAGCAAAAATTGCTAACTTACATAACTCAAAATTGTTGCTAGCTTACATGTTTTAAAATATTGCTAATTGCACTTTTCTCCTTTTGGTTGATGACAAAGGGGGAGAAGTTATGATGATAATCATGCATGATATGATGAAATTTTATATTTTGAAATTATTATGATGATTTCAAATTATGAATGCAATAATGAAATACTCATGAATTCAAAAGTTCTATCAATATGACATATTGATAGGGAGAGTTTAGTTAAACTCCGTCATCAATTGGTTGTCATCATCAAAAATGGAGAGATTGTTGAATCTCAGATTTTGATAATGAAACCAATTGATAAAGTTATGATCTAATGTGCATTTAAGTGACGTAGGACTAGCTTCAATCAGGGAAAGACAAATCGATTTAAGTTGTGGAATCAAAGGTTGGGCCGGAATGGAATATGTCAGAAGATTGGACGTTGGGTCGGAGGACTGGTCGACGTGTCGACAGAAGGCTTCATGCCATGAGTTCGGGCATTGGGCCAGAAGTATCCGAAATTACGCTAAGGAGATCGGATATCGCATAGGTCAACATGTCGATTAGGTAATACGCCGAAGGAAAGGACGAAGCGTCGAAGGGTCGGACGAAATGCCGGATAAACTAATGACATGTCGAACAACATGTGATTCATGCTTGTAATCAATTGTCTTGATTGAAGTAGTATAAGTTGTAATTGAGTTGGTTTTGAATGTAATTAGGCCAACTCAATTAAGGGCCCATTGGGCCTGAGTTGGGGCTATTTTGAGCTAAGTAGAAGGCTCATTTAATGATCCTTAGTTGGCCCAAGCAATGGCACCGCCTGAGGCTTAGCCTCCCAAGCTGTTTAGGCGGTGGTATTGCCTAGACACAGTCTACCAAACTGTGTCAGGAGGTGGTATCGCTAGATTGGGCGGTGGTACCGCCCAGTGTCAGACTGACAAGCGGTGGTACCGCTAGTTGTTAGTCTAGCAAGCGATGGCATCGCCCAATACTGGCGATGGTACCGCTAGTATCCCGAAAACCCAAGGATTTGAATTTTGGCTCCAATTTTTGAAGCCATTTGAGGTCTATAAATATCCCACAAAGTCCTGCTTGGTCAAAACAAGAAAGTAGAACAAAAACTCTATGATTCTAAGGTTGTAAACTCTTTTAAGTATAGAGTCCCTCCTCCTAGAGCTTAGAGATAGTCCTAAAGGAGGTGTGCGAAGGAATACTTATAAAAGAGGGGTGTAAAGGTTCTCTCCTGAGCCTATGAAAGGAGAAAGAGTTGTAAGGGTAGTTGATCTTCGCCCGTTGTATGAAGATCGGTAGTGAAAGCCTATGGCCTCGAGTGAAGAGAAATCGGGAGTGGATATAGATCACAACGACCGAACCACTATAAATCTGGTTTGCATTTACTTTATGCTTTTCATTTACATTGCAAACTGATTTCTTACTCTCACTACGCTTACGAACATGTTTTCATGTTAACATCTTTCCGATACGGGCTTTATCGAATAACAATTTCAAGTTATCTTCTGAGATCGGTTTTTATCATACGAAGATTTTTCAAACCGACATTTTTATCTGCTGCACTAATTCAACCCCCCCCCCCTTAGTGCCGACTCGATCCTAAAAATATTTATATCATATGAGACATGCAAAAGTATGTCCATGAGTTCATTATATGAGTTTTCCCCTTGATTCATAGTGATGAGACTCACAACTATCGCTTTGTATTAGTGTTTTCTATTATTATCAAATCTTTTTCTTTGTAATTACAAAAGAAAACATCCTTTGTTTGTCGAACTCTCATCCTACAATAGATAGGTGATGATGTTTGTCCTATATTAATCAAAGCTTTTAACATTAATCTATATTTCAATTATTTGAACTCAAGTGAGTTTCTACATAATGGAAGTAAATGATGCAAAACCATTTTAATTATTTGTTGGTTAAATAACTTCGATTAGTTTAGGCTTATATAGCAATTTTCATGAGTTGTCCTATCTAAGTTTCCTAAATTACTCAAGGAGAAGATAAATAAATAAATACAAAAAAAAGGAAGAAACCAAATTTTAATTTTAATTTAAGATTAGAAATCTTGATTAAAGATTTTTTCTAAAATTCATTTATACAAAGAAAGTCTATCAATCATAAATATAATAAGAAAAAGAATATTATTCTCGAAATCATATAAAGAAATGAATCTTAGTTGAAGAAGGAAAAAGTCATTGATTTCTTTGATGTAATTGTATTATTTGAATTTACTGTATTTTCTTTTGTTCCTTATACTTGGGGTTTACAAAATAAGAACAAGTGATCATACGTCAAACGAAGAATGTATCAATAAATTAAAATTTTTCCCATGTTATGTGTGAGTGGTGAAAGGCCATATGTTTTCTCTGATTGTATTATTCCATAGTCCTCATATGAGATGTAGAGGTGTGAGACGTTCATCTCTTTGCTAGTCTATTCCTTGAGACCAAACAAATCTGGTACTTATCTCTGTTATCTTTTCATATTATTATCTAGACCTTTCTCTATTATTATTAAAAAAACCTCCTTTGTTCATTGAGATTTCATTAGGTTGGTACTAAAGCTAGGCCTACATCAATAACATAATCCCTCACCTTCCAATACATACCACGAGAGAATTTACTAGTCTAGGTATGACCCAACAATGCAGACCACCCCTTTTCAGATGGTTTGAGGACAGTTTAGTGGTTACCAGTCAATACGTTCCTAAATCAGGCTTATTCCTAAGTGTTTGCCCATTACCATACCTAGATTAGCAATGAGCTCCCTTACCAGTCCCAAGCACCAAATAGACCCATCAAGATATCTTTTAAGGTTTTAAAGATGGATAAACAGATCTCTTCCATCTCTCTTCTCAATAACGAATTGGTGCAAGAACTATGACTGCAACGAATTGTCCATTTTGAGATTAGCCCCATATAGTTTTGGCCTTTTGGTGGGGACCCCAAAGGTAGGCATGGGAGAAGAGTGACCTTTGCCTCCTTATAAGGCATTGACTTTCTAATTCTTTTAACCAATGTGGGAGTTGGGACAAAATAAAGCCTCATTAAAACCTCCAGTATGGGCAAAGGCCTCTATGGGTCACCATCCAGTGAGGTACATCACAAGTCATCATTGGTGCGAGCACTCTGACCAGCAAGGAATTGTCCATTCTGAGGTGGGCGGCTCTGTATGATTTTGTCATTTCCATGTGGACCCTTAGAGATGCCTTTGTTGAAAAGGTTGACCTTTAGCTCTTTACTAGGTTTCAGCTCTCCAACTCTCGGTATTAGAAATTTTTTAAAAATAAGTATCCAGAAAAGAAATGAAGAAAGACGACTCTTGAGAGTGGGGATAACATCCTCTTCAAAATGACTACAAGGTCTCACCAATGGCCCAATGAATTATAGAGAGATTATTTGATGAGATTAAACTCATTAAAAAAGAGAAAGAATGATTCAATTATCATTTAAAATCCCTGCATCAATCCATTCTTACATCACCCAAGATGCCTTGCAGGGCCACTTCTTTTTTCAGGAGTTCACTCTTGAGCCTTAAAAGTCCTCAACTCCTTGGACCCCCCAAAATGGGTACTCTATGGGAATCAGTTAAGTAGTAGATGTAGAAAATTGGGCTGATTTATATTTACACTGCAAAGTTGTATAGATTTACATTTGTGGTGCTCCCAATTTCATTAGTATGCAAATGTAACATTTATTTTGAAGCTAGATTATTATATACCATAATTTGAGGTTATCTGATAGAATCACTAGCATATTAGTCCAAAATATTTGGTATTTCAATGTATACGAGTTCAAACTAAATCACAAGTAGAAAATTCACTATTCAAGAAGCAGCTGATATAATTTTTGCTCCAGTTGCCCAACCAGTAAATAAGTGAAAAAAAAACTACTTTTGCATTTGTAGTCCCATTTCATGTTTATATAATTTATTTAGTAAACAGTTTTGAGATCCTAAGGGGTAGCAGATGTCTAATCCAAATCCAAAGGAAGCATAAGTACCTTGGAATGACCTTCTTGCCTTCTAGAGAGCTCACAATGACACCTTCGTAACTAGGCCAAGGAAACAAATAACAACAAAATTCATTAAAAATTTCACAAATGACCCAAAAAAAATGTGCCTCTTCCATATAGAAGATACTTCTTCTCCAGAAGCATCTATTACTAAAAACTTGACTAAATAAGGGAAACTGAATAAGAATTATCACAGATGGATACTCACTTTGACCAGTCAACAGATCCCAAACTGTCAGAGTCTAGAACTGATAGTTGACAGCCAACACTTTGCCACAAGAAATGAGCTTCATTGTTCTCTAGCGTAAAAATCTGCTTAATAGAAGAACTATTAGTCCAGACCACATCATGGCAAGAAAAGAAGAATTGTTCCATTACATGCCTTGGATTAGTAGAAAAAGGTATGGGCTAGTTACATAGGTGCTTATACTCATTGATGATTCATGAGAGCCAATGAAATGGAAAAGCCCAACGCATGTGAACAATTTTGCAGCATATTTTGTGTTTGTAACATACTAAAGTACATACTAATCAACATAAATTGACATGGGGAGAATGCCAACTAAGGCAAGCACTGTTGCCAACACCTTGTTTCTCAGCAAGCTTAGTGTCACATCACATTGTGTAAGTCAGCTAGTACCATGCAAAAATGGTGTGTGTCACCACACATGAAATCCCTGAATGTGAACATGCTAGATATATAGTGTCAGCCTTTGAGCATCATATGCTCAGCACGTCACACATCAACATTAGGTTTATCATAATAAAGCAAAAAAACTGTGCTAACATGAATTTAGCAAGCATTATTTGCATATAAACACACTAATTTATGAACTTTACACCTCAAGAAGGATGCAATATTATCACGGTCAATGAAACTAACCATAAATGTATATCCCAGGTCCATAAGACTTTTCACCAAAGTTAAAAGCATCAATGAATTTGAATCCTTGTATGTGTCTTCTATAACCTGAGAACATTAGCATCGGACTACAGTTAGCAAACAATCAATTTTCAATTTTACATAAGCATGCGTTTTTTTTTTTTTTTTGTGTATAAGCATGTTAACAACTAGCCAGATTGCTGATAATACATAAGCAATACAAAGCATGTTAAAAACAACTAGGTACATGAACTTTGTTCTCACTAGAATATAAACCTATTACTATATGGCCAGAATGAGATCACACTGACATAATAAATAATAAGATGAAAAAAGTCCCATCAACTATACTTCCATCATTTGAACACATAGACAAATGACTAAAGGATACAAGGGATAAACAACAAGGGTAAATTAGTCTCCAAATATAATGTTAAAGTGATTATTACCAACTCAAATGGAAAAAAGGAAAGAAAATGAGAAAGGGAAAGAAGAAACAGAACTGAGATAGACAACAAAAACTAATTCAACTATTAGTTCAAACTTCTTCGTTGGTGCAAAAAATACAAGATCTGAACTCTGAAGCACAAATCAGCATTAAGTTATACTTAAATAATATAGTCAATCAAAGAAGGGAATTTTAGGTAGGTTGCCTTTTCTCTGGGTTGCCTTTTAGCCAATTCAATCATATAAAAACTTGCAAATGAGCCCTGAAGTGTTCATAGCCTAGTTGTTATTTTGATGTTAACATGAATCTTATTGGTGCAGCATAAGAATCTTTAGCTTCTAAGCTCTGCCCAGTGATATTTTCTTCTGCAGACCGGATCACCCATCAAAATTGTGATGGGTGATGTCACATTTCAGTTCTAATGTGTGGGGCCCACATGTGCGAGAGAACATTCTAACCATGATTTGCCCACCTGAATAGCATTTCCCTCTTGTCATAACGCATTCAGTTGCATGGCAAGTAATAGCAAACCCATCTGCTTTTTAATTGAAAAATCCAATGTCATTTTGCTCGAAACAATCAAGAAAATAGTATACTACAAGGTACCAGGGTTGCATGTTGATCAATGAATTATTAACCAACAAGATCGTAGTTGGAGAAAGGGTTAATAGACAACTTATCCAATTATGAAATTGTAGGAGAATGCAACAATATAGGCATAGAAACTAGTACAAACAACACGTATTTCATCAAGAATTTCAGTAGGCAAAACAAGAGGCACCTCTACAACATAATTGCATCAAACTTTCTACCAACGAAAAAGAAATAAAAACAATTGAGGTGCAAGATCGCCGATCAAACGCAAAAATAAATAACCAACAAGAACAGCGTATACGCCCAAAATCTTGAACCCTAAAGCACAAACATGAGGATTCGAAAACACTTACAAGCGCCAATCTAGGCGGCCGAAGGCCGAGCCTCCCATCAGATCTCCGCCTATCGAGGGCGCTTCGCTGTTCTTCGAATCTCCGCATCAGATCCGACGGCACGAATCTTAGCACACTGCCGACCGGCCTTGTCCGCCTCCCGCCGCCCCCAATGCGGGAGACAAACTCCCCAGGCCCGCCGGCGCTCGTCATCAGCGTCAGCTGCCAGATCCCGAGGCCGAAGAACGCTAGGACGACGAGGACAAGACCGCCCAGGAGGACTTGCGTCCACCGGCACCCCGTCCCCTTCCGCGGCGGAAGCCGATTCCTCCGATCTGCTGGCGACCGCCCACCGGCACCGTCGTTTAAATGCCCGGGCAAACTGTCGGCGTGCAATCCCCTCCTGGAGAACGCGGGCCGAGTCATCTCCTCCTCTCCACTTCTTCTTGTCTGAGCTCACCGAAGTCTCAGAGAATGGCAAAGGTTTCAGTGGGGTGGGTTGGTTACTTGGTTTACGGCATTCCAGAGAGGAAAACAGAGGAATGGTAACTCTGTTTCATGGATCTCCCGGATTTGGGTTTTTGGTTTTGATTTCTGGCGACTATTTTACATTTCTTGAATTAGCCATAAAAACGTATTGGCCAATTTATCCCAATAAAAAAAACCCAATAATAGAGTTTGACAATTTATTCCAAAATAAATTCAATAATAAGATTTTAACAAATGACTCTCTCTGTTTTTTTATTTTAATCAAAGGGCGCTCCATTTTTTATTTTATAACCAAAATACTCTTTATAAAATTTAAAATATAAAATGATGTCCATCGAATGACTCTAAGTTATTTGGACTGAACATGAATGGGATCAAATCGATTTAATAAAAATTTAAGTATTTGATTTATTTCTTTCTTTTAAGTTATTTGGTTTTCCCTTTATTAGGATCCTAAAAGCACTAATTGGGAGTAGAAAAGCATAAAGTAAATGTAAACCAAATTTATAGTGGTTCGGTTATTGTGATCTATATCCACTCTTAATTCCTCTTATGTCGATGCCACCAATTTTCACTAACAATCTTCTACCTTTATTATAAATCTTTCTCATTTTCACAAGCTCAAGAGAGAACCTTCACATTTCTCTTTTATAATTAGATCTTATTCCTCCCTATAAGACTTCTAACTCTATGAGGAAGAGACTCAATAACTTAAGATATTATAATCTTTTTTTTCCTCAAGAATTCTTTTCCCTTTCTACTATTTTTCTTGCTATCCCAAACAGGAATGAGTGGGGTATTTATAGACCCCAAATGATTTAGAAATTGAGCCAAAAATTAAAATTTTTGGATTTTCGAAGTACTAACGATACCATGGCCTACCACTCTATGCACCAGCGGTACCATCGCCCAGTCTGGGTAGTACCATCGCTGGACATAGTCTGAGAAATTATATTTCGACGGTACTACTACTAGTCTGAGTGGTACTACCGTCAGGTCTTTCAAAAACGTACACTTTGTATATTCAAGCTTATAGGCGATTTCACCGCTTGACTCAACTGTAGGTTACTGAATGAGCCTTCCATTCAGCCCAAATTAGTCTTGATTCAAGCCCAATAGGCCCTTAATTGAGTTAGCATGGTTACACCCAAAACTAACTCAATTAATACTTAAACTACGACGATCAAGACATAATCGATTACAAAACAAAAATCCTATGTTGCCTGACACGTCATTGGTTCATCCGACGCTTCGTCTGAACCTTTGATGCATCATCCTCTCCTTCAGTGTATTGCTCGATCCATTGATATATTGACCTCCTGCAACATCCGATCTTCTTGGTGCAATAACCGATCCTTCTGGCCCGATGCTCGAACTCACGATACAAAGTCTATGTTCTGGCACGTCGACCAATCCTCCGACCCAAACATCCAATCTTTTGACATGATCCATTCTGACCTAACATCTAATTCTCCTACTTCAATTGATTTGTCTTTCTATGATCGAAGTTAGTCTTGTGTCATTCAAATACTAATTAGATCATAATTTCATCAATTAATTTCATCATTAAAATCTAAAATTCAACACTCTCCCTTTTTTATGATGACAACCAAATGGAGTTTTAACTAACTCCCCCAATCTATATAATATATTGAAATAAACTTGAATTAAAAAAATAATAACTTTCTAATCATAATATCTTTGAACTCAAGTTAAAATTTTTTTAATAATGGTGACTTTCACATCATTGTATACATCCTAAAATCATGAGTATTTAATGCATAATTTCATATCATCAAAGTACATTATACTATGTATGATTCAAATTTCAAATCATTATCATAATTTCTCCCCCTTTTGTTGAGAATTTTAGGGTCATATCACATATGCAGCAGAAGAATAGAAAAACAAAATCCCAAAATTCTCACATAAAAGAAGGTTTCATCGTCATGCAAAAGTTGGTGTGCAAAAACCCGCGAAACCGAAAAGCTGCATATAAAAGAATTACCTAGGGAGATTGTATATCCCTAAAAACCTATAGATTTGTGGGAGAGGATGAAGGAGGTCAACTATCCTCCTCTCTAGTGGTGATCCACATGATAGGAGCTGCAAAGATGCTCTTCAAATCACTACTCAAAACTCTTCCTCGCACGCACCACGCAATCAAGAAAGGGGTGGCCCTTCTTGCTATCCACATGCCTCAAATAAGGGTTACAGTATGAGGAGGAAAGGGAGAGAGGAGAATAGGAGGAGGCAGCTAAAAAGAACCTCTAGCCTATGGGTCTTTGGTTCTCTCCTATTTATAAAGATCTCCTATCAACTTAATCCTAATGGATCTTGTCATATTGGGTACTAGATCTCCATCAAACTACCCAAGCCTCTTAAATTAGTGAGTCTCTACCTAATAATCTCTTATTGACTCTTATTAAATCTCATCCATAGGATCAAATAATTCAGGGGCTTATTGGATATCCAATAAGATAGGATCTCCAACAGATATCTCATATTCAAACCTCTACTTGTCGTAATACTTACCATATGTGTGTGACCCTCTAGGCCCAATATCGAGCTGGCCGTGAGTTATACATATCAAAACTCCTTCTAGCTTAGTGAATTATTATGTCCATAATAATTCACTCGACTCATCGACTATGGATGTACTAGGCCACTACGCTGTAGTTCCCAGATGATACAGGGGAATCCAATCCTTTGGACCTATCTATCCTTAGTTACCATGTATCTATAGTTCCTCATTCATCTAATACCCCAGAAACCGTATACTATGCATGTTACTATCAGGCCATATAATTTCTACTCGAGTCTTGCTCTAATCAGATTCTCTTGGAGAACTCTTTCTCTCTCAATCCAAATGACCCTGGCCAAGGATTTGTTTGAGCAAGAATACATGGGATATTCCTCTCATGATATCGAAAGCGGATGATCCTCTATCGATACTCAATAGCCCTCGTAAGGTTGGCTACCACTCCCGATGACTAGCTATGATAGATCTTATACCTCCAAACCTATAAGTCTGATATCAAAGAGTGGAGTGCTTATACAAAACATCCTTGGTGTCTTAAGTCTAAGGAACAGATATACCATTGGGATAATGGAATCGATGTCTGACAGTAAGGCATTATCAACCATCCAATATTTCGTGAGTGGATCAATCAGTGAACTCATTCTCCAATAAGCACTTATACTATATCCCTAGTGTCCCCACACGAGCAGCTATGAGACCAACTATATCAATCATATGGACAGGTATACAACAAAACCAATATGTCCAATTATCTTAATGTCCCTCTCGAGTAACCTATGACCGGGATTATTTAGGATATGTGTTTAAAGGCGAATCGGTCTCATTATCGTGATCTCATCACGATCCGATTCCCATTGCACAAATCCATGGATATCACTATATATTTGTGCAACAGGCAATATAAAGTAATCAAATATTAAATAATAATAAGAAGCAAAATGACTATATGTTAAGTCACACGTGCCATCACTCACGTGATTGGCTTGCAGGGCACTTGTGACTAGTAATCTCCCACTTGACCTAAAGCCAATCACCTTTGTGTCTGATCCCTATGAGATCCCTATGATGCTCAAAGACAATCTGAGACAACAGCTTTATCAATGGATCTACGATGTTATCTTCGGATATAATTTTTTCCATTGCTACATCTCCTCGGGGCATGATCTCTCTGATTAGGTGAAACCTCCTTAGAATGTTCTTAGATTTCTGATGAGACCTGGGTTCCTTCGCTTAAACAATCACCCCGTTGTTGTCGTAATATAAGGGAATCGACTCCTCGCTGCCCGGCACGACTCCTAGATCTGTGATCAACTTTTTCATCTACACTCCCTCCTTTTGCTACAGTAAGGTACTCCGCCTTTGTGGTTGAGTCAGCAATAGTATCTTACTTGGAACTCTTCCAGTATACTGCTCCTCCATTCAGGGTGTACACATATCCCAAATTCGACTTACTATCAGCGACATTGGACTAGAAACTCGAGTTCATGTAGCCTTCAACCTTGAGGCTACTACCTTCGTATACCAGTAAAAGATTCTTAGTCTTTCTCAAGTACTTAAGGATAGACTTTACTGCTTTTTAGTACTCCAAGCCTGGATCTGCCTAATACCTACTCGTGATAATCAAAGCATGCGCTATATCAAGCTTGGTACATAGCATGACATACATGATAGACCCTATTATTGAGGTATAGGTTATTGTAAGGATCAAGTTGGCACTACGAGGGAGGGGTGAATTAGTGCTTACGATAAAAGTTACGTCGATTCGAAAATCTTCATATGATAAAACTATATCAAGGAATGTTTGACTTTGAACATGTTTGTAAGAGTGTGTAGCTAAAGTAATGAGAAAGTAAAGTAGTTTGCAATAAAGGTAAACAACAAAATAAAAATACAAACTGAGTTTATAGTGGTTCGGTCGTCGTAACCTACATCCACTCCCGATTCCTCGTCTATTGAGGCCATCGGCCTTCGCTATCAGTCTTCCTTTAATAGGTGAAGACCAACTACCCTCTTACAACACTTTCTCCTTTTCACAGGTTTAGGAGATAACCTTTACATGTCACTCTTTTACAAGTAGTCTCTTACACACCTCTCTTAGGATTAACTCTAAGCACTAGGAGGAGGGAACTCAAGGTTTTGGCAGAGTTTACTCAGTTTTTTCCTCAAGAATTCTTGCTCCTTTCTTGCTGCCCAAGTGGGGTATTTATAGGCCCTAAATGGTTTCAAAAATGGAGCCAAAAATTTGAATTTTTGGGTCTTCTAGGTATAGGCGGTACCATCGCCCACATTGGGCAGTACCACCACCTACACTGGACAGTACCACTGCTTGTAGCTTGACACTAGATGGTACCACTGCCCAGTCTGACGGTACCACTACTTGACACACTATCACTAGGAGGTACCGCCACCCAATCTGGCGGTACCACCACTTGATAGCCTCGGAGACGAGGTTTTTCGAGTTTTCCAACTCACAAGTGGTTATACCGTCTAACCAAACGTTTGGGTCACTGAATGAGCCTCCAAATAGCTCAAATTAGTCACAATTAAGGCCAAATTAACCCTTAATTGAGTTAGCATGATTACACCAAAAGCTAACTCAATTAGCCCCCTAAACTACTTCAATCTTAGATAAATGATTACAAAGCATGAATTCGTTGTTCGACATGTCATTGGTTCATCTAGTGCTTCGTTCGATCCTTCAACGCATCATCCTCCCCAATCGGCATATTGACTCCTACAACTTCTGATCTTCTTGGCGCAATATTCAATCCTTCAGCTCAATGCCCAAATTCACGACATAAAGCCTTCTGTCGACACGTCGATTGATCCTCCGGCTCGACGTCCAATCTTCTGACTGTTGAATCTCGGATTTTGATGATGAAGTCAATTGTCATTTGTTATCTAATCCATATGTTAAGATAAGTGTGCAGGATTAACTACGATGAAAGTAAGACATGCAGCAGGAGTTGCGTCGGAGTCAAGACTATGATCACGTTGGGAGTTCGAGAGTTCGACGGAAGTCCAGACGGTCGTCGGAGGTTCTGCGGGAACAAATCCGAGAAGTCCTGGAGCTTGCCAAAGAAGCTCATCGGAACTCGCCAAGTGGATCGTCGCAAGTCCAGGAGTTTGACGGAAGTCCGCAGGAGCATCGTCGAAGGATCGTCGGATGTTCGCCGGAAGATCGCCGAAAGAAGCGATTGACGCACCGGAGCAAGTTGTAGTAAATGTCTTAAGAAATATCGTAGTTAGTGTTGAATCTCATATTTTGATGATGAAACCACTTGATATGTGTTTATGTTTTAATCTGCGTTTTGAGTAACGCAGGATGCTTCGATCAGGATGAGACAATTAAAGCAGGAAGAATCATGTTGGGCCGGAGGAACATGTCAGAAGATTGGACGTCGGGCCAGTGGAACGGTCGACGTATCGACAGAAGGCTTCGGGCCGTGGATTCGGGCATCGGGCCAAGAAGAGCGGATATTGCGCCAAGGACATCGGAGTTGCGGAGTCAACTGGCCGATTGGGCAATAGGCCGCACGAGAGGACGATGCGCCGAAGAATCGGACAAAGCGTCGAGGGACCAATGACATGCCGGACAACTCAGTTAATTGCTTAGGATTAATTATCTCGATTGAAGTTTTGTTTTAAGTGTGCAGGATTAACTACGATGAAAGTAAGACATGCAGCAGGAGTTGCGCCGGAGTCAAGACTATGATCACGTTGGGAGTTCGAGAGTTCGACGGAAGTCCGGACGGTCATCGGAGGTTCTGCGGGAACAAATCCGAGAAGTCCAGGAGCTTGCCAAAGAAGCTCGTCGGAACTCGCCAAGTGGATCGTCGCAAGTCCAAGGTGATTGAAGGACCAAAATGGAGTTATTGGCCAGTTGGCTTATCAGACTCGGGTCGTGACATTTGGTATCAGAGCCGACCTAGCATTTGGGTAGGGTGAGAAGGCTCGAGTAGGGAAGGACTACCCGTGGACGGAGTCGAGAACTCATCACGGTGTAGAGCCACCACTGAGTTAACCCTCCCATGCCC
>LVTN01002168.1:18093-42630 GCA_001649415.1 Musa itinerans | reverse complement strand
TATATATATGTTTATATATATATGTATATATTTATGTTTTATTTTCCCCTTTGTTTTGAGCAAAATACTTTAATCTTTTTTGTTTTAAATTTTCCGACTTTTTTTGCTCTATTTAAAAGTTGTCATCAACAATCAAAAGAAGCCCAAATGAGTTTGGGATCGCTGAGTCGTACATCACTATATTACTAAAATTGCATCGTCTTGGATAATATACAGGATGCCCATAAAATAACGAATATTATAAAAATGCAACATTTTCTCATATTAGCTGTACAAAATGACCAAAAAGCCCTCCCAATTTAGAGCAATAATCTCACTCATTAAAAGAAATAATCTCTCATATTTTCATCGTATAATGCCCAAAATACCATATTTTTAAAGGCAATGCAATAATCAAGAAACCACATCTTTGTCACATTATCATTTACCCTCCCAAGTCTTAGTAATATGGTAAATCTCCCTCTCATACAGTGGAAGTTTCCACATCTTGTCACATTATCATTCTAAAATGATCGAAGAAATCCTCCCAATTCTAAGCAATACACAAACATAATCTCTCATACACTAAAATAATAAAAGAAAAAATTCACTCTTCCACTTGTTGGTGAACAAATGCACCGTAGCTGATGAAAAATGTTGGTGAACAAATGCATTGTGGTTGATGAGTCAGCACGGCTTGGTTCACGGGTCGATGTCGAGAGTCTTGGGTCGTTTGAGCTGGTTGCCGAGGTCGGGAAGCTGGTTGGTGGTTCTTGTTCGTGATGTTGGTTGATGGCTCTTCCCCGGGATCCTAGTCGGTGCGTTGGGGGAAGGCGATCTCTCTTGATCGAGATGATCTTGCTTCGGGGATGGCAGCTCTCTTGCACAGAAGGTCCCATTGGGTGGTTACCGACTATGGCCCCTCGACAAGTAAGTCTGTGTGCGGTTTTGCTTTCAGCCTTTTTTTTTCTCCCCGAGCCGGATGCCAGCCAAGGGCTTTTATACCACTGTACGAGGGTTGGTCGTACGGGGGTTTGGCATAGCAGCCGATCCTCGAGGGGTGAGATGGTACCTTTATGCGCCGTCGTCCCGGAACGCGCAAAATGGCGCCATGTGGTGCCCTCCTGGGTTTATCGGGACGGGACATACCGAGCAGCGTCTTGGTACGGTCTTTGGCTCAGCGCGTGGGGGTGCTCCTCTTGCTAACTTGGCTGTAGCGTGGCGTGGCACCGATTGTGACGTGGCTTGGAGGCCTTGACCCAAAATATACCTTATCACTTCTCCCCCCCATTGAGGCTTGTCGTGGGGTTCTTGAGAGGGTGAGAGGCGCGCCTGGGTCAGAATGCCATGGTTGTGTTGATTGCCCACGGGGGAAGTTGGATTGGCTTATCGTGAGGTAATTCGAGGGCGGCGTCCTGTGCTTTGGGAATGATTTTGCGTTGTCAGTTGGGTGGCTAGGCCCATGTAGGATGATGTTGGCGAGTCGCTGGTCAGGAGACCGAGCTGTGTGAGATGGCCTATTGGCCGAGTGACTGATCTCGAGCCCAGGTTTGGTGCCGGTGAGTCACAAGTCAGGAATCGATCTGGAGCGATTTGGTGAAGGACTAGACTTGTGGGCCGAGTGATTGATCTCGGGCTTAGGTTTGGTGCCGGCGAGTTACAAGTCAGGAATCGATCTGCAGCAACTCGGGCAAGGATTGGACCTGTGGACCGAGTGACTGATCTCGGGCTCAGGTTTGGTGCCGGCGAGTCGCAAGTCAGGACCCAATCTGGAGTGACTCGGGCAAGGATTGGACCTGTGGGCCGAGTGACTGAACTCGGGCTCAGGTTTGGTGCCGACGAGTCAAAAGTCGGGAATCGATCTAGAGTGACTCGATCAAGGACTGAACATATAGGCTGAGTGACTGATCCCGGGCTCATGTTTGGTGCCGGCAAGTCGCAAGTTAGGAATCGATCTGGAGCGACTTGGGCAAGGATTGGACCTGTGGACCGAGTGACTGATCTCGGGCTCAGGTTTGGTGCCGGCGAGCCACAAGTCGGGAACCGATCTGGAGCGACTCGGGCAAGGATTGGACCTGTGGACCGAGTGACTGATCTCGGGCTCAGGTTTGGTGCCGGCGAGCTGATCTGGAGCGACTTGGGCAAGGATTGGACCTGTGGACCGAGTGACTGATCTCGAGCTCAGGTTTGGTGCTAGCGAGTCATAAGTCGGGAATCGATCTGGAGCGACTCGAGCAAGGATTGGACCTGTGGACCGAGTGACTGATCTCGAGCTCAGGTTTGGTGCTAGCGAGTCATAAGTCGGGAATCGATCTGGAGCGACTCGAGCAAGGATTGGACCTGTGGGCCGAGTGACTGATCTCGGGCTCAGGTTTCGTGCCGGCGAATCGCAAGTTGGGAATCGATCTGGAGCGACTCAGTCAAGGACTGAACTTGTGGGCCGAGTGACTGATCTCGGGCTCAAGTTTGGTGCTGGCAAGCCATAAGTCGGGAATCGATCTGGAGCGACTCGGGCAAGGATTGGACCTGTGGGCCGAGTGACTGATCTCTGGCTCAAGTTTGGTGTCGGCGAGTCACAAGTCGGGAAACGATCTGGAGCGACTCGGGCAAGGATTGGACCTGTGGACCGAGTGACTGATCTCGAGCTCAGGTTTGGTGCTAGCGAGTCATAAGTCGGGAATCGATCTGGAGCGACTCGAGCAAGGATTGGACCTGTGGACCGAGTGACTGATCTCGAGCTCAGGTTTGGTGCTAGCGAGTCATAAGTCGGGAATCGATCTGGAGCGACTCGAGCAAGGATTGGACCTGTGGACCGAGTGACTGATCTCGAGCTCAGGTTTGGTGCTAGCGAGTCATAAGTCGGGAATCGATCTGGAGCGACTCGAGCAAGGATTGGACCTGTGGACCGAGTGACTGATCTCGAGCTCAGGTTTGGTGCTAGCGAGTCATAAGTCGGGAATCGATCTGGAGCGACTCGAGCAAGGATTGGACCTGTGGACCGAGTGACTGATCTCGAGCTCAGGTTTGGTGCTAGCGAGTCATAAGTCGGGAATCGATCTGGAGCGACTCGAGCAAGGATTGGACCTGTGGACCGAGTGACTGATCTCGAGCTCAGGTTTGGTGCTAGCGAGTCATAAGTCGGGAATCGATCTGGAGCGACTCGAGCAAGGATTGGACCTGTGGACCGAGTGACTGATCTCGGGCTCAGGTTTGGTGTTGGCGAGTTGCAAGTCGAGAATCGATCTGGAGCGACTCGGGAAAGGATTGGACCTGTGGGCTGAGTGACTGATCTTGGGCTCAGGTTTGGTGCCGACGAGTCGCAAGTCGGGAATCGATCTAGAGCGACTCGGGCAAGGATTGGACCTATGGGCCAAGTGACTGATATTGGGCTCAGGTTTGGTGCCGACGAGTCGTAAGTCGGGAACCAATCTGGTGCGACTCGGGCAAGGATTGGACCTGTGGGCCGAGTGACTGATCTCGGGCTCAGGTTTGGTGCTGGCAAGCCACAAGTCAGGAACCGATCTAGAGTGACCCGGTCAAGGACTAGACTTGTGGGCCAAGTGACTAATCTCGGGCTCAGGTTTGGTGCCGGTGAGTCACAAGTCGGGAACTGATCTGGTGCCACTATGATGAAAGCTGGGGGGCGTCGTTAAGGCGGTGCGCCGGATTTTGCCCGGGTGCCACCGTGCCACGTGGCGGGCCAGGTGGAGCAGCCCGAGGCTTGGCAGGAAACTTCTCATTACGAATGGCTTCTGGCGGGAGATTTCGGGTGATGAGGCACCTATGGCGGGAGATTTCGGGTGACGAGGCGCCTTTGGCGGGAGCTCCGAGACCGACGAATCGGGAGAATCCGAGGAGTTATGATGGTTTTAAATGCTGCGACCATCTCTCTCCTCGGGAAGCCCAATCGTCAACTCATAACGGAGTAGCCTGCCCTTTATAAGCTTCCTTCATAGCAATTGCCCTTCACTTTGCTCATCTGCCATTTCCTTGCCCGGCTGCCACTGTCTTGCTTGGTCCTTCGTCCTGTGACCTGACTTCTTCTTCCCAACTTCGAGGTCGGGATGTCTCCGCTTTCTTCTTCGTCTTCTTCTTCCTTATCTTCTTCTTCTTCATCTTCTTCTTCTGGGGGTCCAGGGGTTGAGGTTGTTAGTTTATCTTCAGGAGGTGTGCCTTCAGAGGCCACAGGGAGTTTCGCCGTGCTTGCACATCTCAAGATGTGGCACGATGTAGACTCAATGGTGACCGAGGAACTTTTGGGGGAGCTTCGGGATCGTTATTGTATCCCGGATTTCTATGACGTTTTCGCCCCTCGGCCTGGTCAGCGGTCGTACAATTAGTTTCCTGATGGGTTCGGGCTGACTGTGGGTGCCCTTAAGGCGGGACTGCGGTTCCCGTTGCATCCTGTCATCGAGGCGTGCCTCCGTAAGTGGGGAATATCGCCGTCCCAGATGACGCCAAACTCTTGGCATTATTTGGTGGCTTTCCTTGGGGAGTGTCGGGGGGCAGGGATAGAGCCATCCAGGACCCTTTTCCTGGCCTGCTTCCGTTTGTGTAGGGGGCGAGGCATGTACTACCTGACTCCCCGTAGTGGTTTTAAGATTAGCGACGCTCCTTCTAATAATAAAGGTTGGAAGAGCCACTTCTTCTTCGTCAATTGTAGTCGGGGGTGGGGTTTTAGTACTGGATAGACTTCTTAAACCATCGACAATGTCCCCCCGTTGCTTTATGTCGGAGAGATAGCGGAGATGAATCGACTGAGGGGCATCTTGTCCTCTTCTCGGGCAATCAGGGAGATGACAGAGGAGTGGTTGGTCGAAGTAGGACTGAGCCCAGCCACTGGGGATATGGTTATTCAAATATTATGGATCGTCCGCTTGTCCCGAGCTATCTGATCGACCAGGCTTTTCCTTGCAGAGATGGTGGATCTTCAGTCCGTGAAGAGGACGCCTCACGCCAAGGTCGCCGGGCCACCGTCTCGGGGTGGCAAGGGTTCCGGGGCTGGGGATGCCCCACAGAAGGGCACACCGAGGAGGGCGTCGGGGTCCCCGAAGGCGAGTCGCCCTCAAAAGAAGGCGAGGACCGTGGTCCGGAAAATGTCCCGAGCTCAGCTGCTTGCGAGAGTGTCATCCCGGGGTTGTCCGGGGCTGCTCCCCAGGGTGAGGGCTTGGGGAGCACGAAAGGGAAGGGGGTGGCTGGATCGTCCAGTAGTGACCCTTCAAAGCGGGCACCGGTGCGCCCGATGTCGATGCTGGACCTATGCCGTGTCCCTGCTCGGGCCGAAGGCAAGTGGTACCAGGCCTTGAACATGGCTGATCTTCTTGCAGGGAGCCGGGGACTCCCTACGCCTCTCGGTGGGTGACTCTCATGGTCGGCAGTCGAATTTGGGCTGACGGGCCGATTGCCCAAGAGTTCATTCGGGGGGTGCTTCACCCGGCCATGGCCAAGGAGCTTTACTGCTCCTCCTCGGAGGTACTGGTGGATCGGGCAGCCAAGTCATTGGTCTGGGTACGTGGTAGTGCTCTTTTCTCGTTCAATTCTTCCTTCTTTGTGTGGGTCCTAACGCCAATCTTTTTTGCAGGGTCAGCACTACACTATGGCACTGATCGACCGGTTCCTCGACGTCGGGCGGGTGATTGAGCGACAGTCGGACGCCAATGCCACTCTTCGTCAGGAGAACTTGGAGCTAAAGAGCGAGTTCGGTCCATAGGCCTAGCTACGGCCAAACAGTGCGCTTCGACTCTAGGTGAAGAGGTGGATCGCTTGAAGGCCGAGTTGGAGGAAAGTCAGTCATGCATCCGGACGCTGGACGATGAGCTGCTGACCCTCTCCCACGACGTCGAGTCCGCCAGATCTTCGGCTTGGGCCGCTAAAGAGGTCCTGAAGGAGGAGCGGTTGGCACTGCCCGAGAAGATCTAGGGGGCGATTGCTAAGTACAAGGCATCCGTCGGATTTGAGCGCAGCCTAGTGAGGTCGAGACGGGTGACATACGAGTTTGGGTATCGGGTGGCCTATGCTCGTTTTCTAGCGAGGTACCCGTACCTGGAATTAGAGTCGGACCAGTTTGCCGACTAGTTGGAGGATCAGAACGTTGACATGCCGGCGAGCGTCCTCTTCTAAACTAAGGACTTGTATTTGTCTTTTCTTTTGCTTTGGTCGGGTTGAATTTTGAAACTGTATCACCCGATCACAACGTATATTTCTTTTTCATCAATAAAGAAACTCTTGTTTTGGAACTCTGACTTGTCTTTTCTAGTTGTGGATGTGCATGCTCCTTAATAACACATGTCTTTTCAGCACCCTGACTTACGTCCTTTATGGGTAGAACTTCTTTAAATTTGCCGCATTCTATGTCCTTGGCAGAGGGTTTCCTTCCATAGT
The DNA here is from genome assembly GCA_001649415.1 of Musa itinerans. NCBI lineage: Eukaryota > Viridiplantae > Streptophyta > Magnoliopsida > Zingiberales > Musaceae > Musa > Musa itinerans. The sequence continues at coordinate 36,270 of LVTN01002168.1, read as the reverse complement.
CTCGAGTCGGTAGATCCCTTCTTGGACCACGTTGTAGACCTGATAGGGGCCTTTCCAGTTAGGTGCGAGTTTTCCTCTCGCTCGGGTCGGATCGCTCACCTCTACCTTTCGAAGGATGAGGTACCTGACCATGATCGGTCGTGGACGAACCTTGCGGTTGTACATCCGAGCCATAGCCTTTTTGTACGCCAAGGTACGTAGGTGTGCCTTGGCTCTTCTTTCTTCGAGGAGATCTAGGTTTGCTCATAGGCCCTTCTCGGAGTCTTCTTGTTTGTAGTTGGAGGTGCGTAGGGTCGGGAACACCATCTCAGGTGGGAGGACTGCTTCGTTCCTGAACACTAGGCTAAATGGAGACTCCCTCGAGGTAGTTTTGGGAGTCATTCGCATCGCCCATAGGATGCTAGGGAGCTTATCCACCCAGACTCCGTGCACGCCCGAGACCCTCTTCTTGAGGCCCTTCAGAATCGCCCGATTCATTACTTCGGTCTGGCCGTTAGTTTGGGGGTGTGCAACTGAGCTGAACTTCAACTGTATCCCATATGACTGACAATAGGCCTTGAACATAGCGTTGTTGAATTGAGCTCCGTTGTCGGTGATGATAGCCCTCGGGATCTTGAACCGGGTGATAATGTTCTTCCATGTGAAGTTTTGAACTTGTTTCTCGGTGATGGAGGCCAAGGGTTCGGCTTTAACCCACTTCATGAAGTAGTCGACTCCCACTATAAGGAAGCATCGTTGTCCCGAAGTTGGAGGAAAAGGCCCGAGGAGATCAAGTCCCTATTGGGCGAAGGGCTAGGCTGCCTCCATCGGGGTAAGAGGGACCGCTGGCTGGTGTTACAGTTGGGCGTGCCTTTGACACTATTGGCACTGCTTCACATATGACATGGCATCCTGGCACATGGTCGACCAGTAGTACCCCTGTCTGAGAGTCTTGAAGGCCAAGATTTCCAGATCTTCGGCTTGGGCCGCTAAAGAGGTCCTGAAGGAGGAGCGGTTGGCACTGCCCGAGAAGATCTAGGGGGCGATTGCTAAGTACAAGGCATCCGTCGGATTTGAGCGCAGCCTAGTGAGGTCGAGACGGGTGACATACGAGTTTGGGTATCGGGTGGCCTATGCTCGTTTTCTAGCGAGGTACCCGTACCTGGAATTAGAGTCGGACCAGTTTGCCGACTAGTTGGAGGATCAGAACGTTGACATGCCGGCGAGCGTCCTCTTCTAAACTAAGGACTTGTATTTGTCTTTTCTTTTGCTTTGGTCGGGTTGAATTTTGAAACTGTATCACCCGATCACAACGTATATTTCTTTTTCATCAATAAAGAAACTCTTGTTTTGGAACTCTGACTTGTCTTTTCTAGTTGTGGATGTGCATGCTCCTTAATAACACATGTCTTTTCAGCACCCTGACTTACGTCCTTTATGGGTAGAACTTCTTTAAATTTGCCGCATTCTATGTCCTTGGCAGAGGGTTTCCTTCCATAGTCTCGAGTCGGTAGATCCCTTCTTGGACCACGTTGTAGACCTGATAGGGGCCTTTCCAGTTAGGTGCGAGTTTTCCTCTCGCTCGGGTCGGATCGCTCACCTCTACCTTTCGAAGGATGAGGTACCTGACCATGATCGGTCGTGGACGAACCTTGCGGTTGTACATCCGAGCCATAGCCTTTTTGTACGCCAAGGTACGTAGGTGTGCCTTGGCTCTTCTTTCTTCGAGGAGATCTAGGTTTGCTCATAGGCCCTTCTCGGAGTCTTCTTGTTTGTAGTTGGAGGTGCGTAGGGTCGGGAACACCATCTCAGGTGGGAGGACTGCTTCGTTCCTGAACACTAGGCTAAATGGAGACTCCCTCGAGGTAGTTTTGGGAGTCATTCGCATCGCCCATAGGATGCTAGGGAGCTTATCCACCCAGACTCCGTGCACGCCCGAGACCCTCTTCTTGAGGCCCTTCAGAATCGCCCGATTCATTACTTCGGTCTGGCCGTTAGTTTGGGGGTGTGCAACTGAGCTGAACTTCAACTGTATCCCATATGACTGACAATAGGCCTTGAACATAGCGTTGTTGAATTGAGCTCCGTTGTCGGTGATGATAGCCCTCGGGATCTTGAACCGGGTGATAATGTTCTTCCATGTGAAGTTTTGAACTTGTTTCTCGGTGATGGAGGCCAAGGGTTCGGCTTTAACCCACTTCATGAAGTAGTCGACTCCCACTATAAGGAAGCATCGTTGTCCCGAAGTTGGAGGAAAAGGCCCGAGGAGATCAAGTCCCTATTGGGCGAAGGGCTAGGCTGCCTCCATCGGGGTAAGAGGGACCGCTGGCTGGTGTTACAGTTGGGCGTGCCTTTGACACTATTGGCACTGCTTCACATATGACATGGCATCCTGGCACATGGTCGACCAGTAGTACCCCTGTCTGAGAGTCTTGAAGGCCAAGATTTGTCCCCCGATGTGCTCCCCACAAATCCCCTCATGGAGTTCGGCGAGGACCGTTTCAGCTTCAGATGGCGCGAGGCAGTGCAAGAGGGGTTGAGAGAAAGCCCTGCGGTACAACTTTCTACCGCTTACACAGTACTAGGCTTGGGTTTGCCTTAGTCATCTTGCGATCGTCAGGATCAGAACGTTGACATGCCGGCGAGCGTCCTCTTCTAAACTAAGGACTTGTATTTGTCTTTTCTTTTGCTTTGGTCGGGTTGAATTTTGAAACTGTATCACCCGATCACAACGTACTCTATTTCAGCGACCTCGTGAGTTGGTATTGTTGGTGCCATTACGGATTCAGTTGCCGGGGTTACTGCTAGGCTACGAGCAGAGGCCGATCTAGCCAATGCATCAGCCCGCGTGTTCTGCGCCGGAAGTATTCTAGTGACCGAGAGGCGGTTGAAGCGATGGGCGAGCCGCTTCGCTTCTGTCATGTATAATGCCATTGTTGGGTCTCGGGCTTCGTAGCTCCCGTTGATGTGTCCCGTCACCAGCTGGGAGTCGCTGAAGATTTTGAGGTTGCTCACGTGCATCTCCAAAGCGAGGCATAGGCCGTGAAGTAGCGCCTCGTACTCGGCCTCATTGTTGGTGGCTCGGAATTGTAATCAGCTCGTAAGTTTCTCCGGCTGGGTCTTTGAGGATAAGTCCGACCCCGGCTGCTTCGGTAGTGGCTGAGCCGTCCACATGCAAGGTCCATGTGCTCTCATTCTCCTGTCCAATAGCATGGTCTTCAGGAGTTAGCTTGGAGATGAAGTCAGCCAGTACCTGAGCTTTGATGGCGGTTCTGGGGGAGTACTGAATGTCGAATTCATCGAGCTGGACTGACCACCGTAGTATTCGACCCGACGCATCAAATTTGGAAAGGATTTGTCACAACGGCTGGTCGGTAATCACTTTAATTGTGTGAGCTTGGAAATATGGTCGCAGCTTTCGGGCTGTCTTCATCAGTGCGAGGGTCAACTTCTCGATCGGGGAATACCGCTCTTCGAGCCCGACAAGGATGTGGCTGACATAATAGATAGGTTGTTGGATTAGTGGCATTTCCCAAACTAACACTGAGCTGACCGCCTGCGCCGAGGCCACCAAGTAGAGACCAAGGGTTTTGCCCTACTCGGGCAAGGTGAGTCGGGGCAAGTGAGCAAGGCATGCCTTCAACTTTTCGAAGGCTTCTTCACATTCTGGGGTCCACATAAAGTTGTCGGCCTATCGTAGAGCCCGAAAGAAGGGGAGGCACTTGTCGTCGGATCGTGATATGAACCTGCTGAGTGCCGCCAACTTCCCGGTGAGGCGTTGCACCTCCTTGACTGAGCGGGGGGGATGCATCTCGGTTATGGCCCGAACCTTCTCCGGGTTGGCATCTATCCCTCTCTAGTGGATGACGAAATCGAGGAATTTCCCCGAGCTGACCCCATTCATGGGATTCAAGCGCATGTTGAACCGCTTGAGCATTTGGAATGTCTCCGCCAGGTCGGTCAAGTGCACGCTTGCAGCCTTGCTCTTCATGATCATGTCGTCCACATATACTTCCATATTCCTCCCGAGCTGGTGCTTGAATAGCTTGTCGACCATTCTTCGGTAAGTCGCCCCGACATTCTTTAGACCGAAGGGCATCACTTTGTAGCAATACACTCCTCTGTTGGTGATGACGACGGTGTTCTCTTGATCTTGAGGTGCCATTCTGATTTGGTTGTAGCCTGAGAATACGTCCATAAACATAAGGAGTTCATAGCATGCGGTGGCATCGACTAATTGGTCTATCCTGGGAAGTGGATAGCAGTCTTTGGGGCATGCCCGATTGAGATCGGTGTAATCAACGCACATCCTCCAGCTTCCATTGGGTTTCTTAATGAGGACTACATTCGACAGCCACCAAGGGTATTTCACCTCAGTAATAAATCCTGCTTCTTTAAGGTGATCGACCTCGTCGCTGATCGCCTTTTGCCAATCGGGAGCGAACTTCCTTGGTCTTTGCTTCACTGGCTTGGCCTCGGGGTCGATGTTGAGCTGGTGCTGGGTCACCCCTAGGTCGATCCCGGGCATCTCCCTAGGGGACCATGCGAACACATCGGCATTTTCCCTCAGGAAGACGATAAGCTAGAGCTGATTTGCTTCGGGTAGTGTCGTCCCGATTTTCATGATCAAATCGGGCCGGTTCCTTTTCAAGGGCACCTCGGTGAGTTGCTCCTAGGGCTCCAGGCACATCGGTGTCACAGCTTCGTCTCGGGGATCCGGGACTTGACGAGGGCGTGACTTCTCCGAGAGAGTAACCGCTGTAAGATAGCATCGCCTTGATTCTCCCGGATTGCTTCAGGATTCCCCGACCCCTACCAAAGTTGGAAACTTAATAGTTCGGTGGTAGGTAGACACCACTGCTTTCAATTTGTTGAGCGTCAGTCGGCCAAGGATGACGTTATAGGCCGAGGGTAGGTTGACTACCATGAAGGTGGTCATTATCGTCTTGGCCCTTGGCTCTTCCCCGATGGTGACGGGAAGGATGGTGGTCCCGAGCAGGGAGATGGAATCTCCCGTGAACCTAATAAGTGCCGACACCATGGGGGTGAGGTCTTCCTTGGTCAAGCCGAGCTTCTTAAAGGCATCGAGGTACAGTACGTTGGTAGAACTCTCGGTGTCGACCATTACTCTTTTGACCCAAGCGTTGGCGATCCAAATGGAGATCACCAAAGCATCGTCGTGATGGGAGCGCTCAACCTCTTCAGCTTCGAAGGTAATTTCAGGCTCGAGCTTGGGTCGGGGATGTTTCTCGACCACGCTCCGGGCGTAGGCCTTCCTCGTCGTTGAGCTACTGCCATCGGTAGCTAGTCCTCCGGAGATGACATCGATCTATCTTTCGATGGGTCCCCTCGGGCACAGAGTTGCTTCCCAGGGTTCCTTGAGGTAGCGCCCGAGGTAGCCTCTTCGTATCAGGTCCTCGATTTGATTTTGGAGGTCGTGGCAGTCTTCCGTGTCATGGTCGTAGTCCCGGTGGAACCTGCAATATTTGGATCAGTTTTTGTGAGTGGTTTTCATGGGGTTGGGCTGTCGCAAGAGACCCTTCTCCTTGATTTGGAGGAAGATCTCGGTACGAGATGTGTTTAGAGGGAGAGGCGGGGGCCTCGGGAGCAGTAGCTCTTGTCGATCGGGTCTCCGACGGGGTTGCACCGGGGCTGCTAAGGTCGTTCCTTCGGACCGTTCAACCCTCGGCCTCTTTCCGTCCACGCGCTTTCTCGCCACCAGAGTTTCGAACGCGATGTACTGGTTGGCACGCTGGAGCATCTCGGGGACAGTTGATGACAGCTTCTTGATCAATGACTAGAAGAACCTTGAAGGCTTCAAACCCATCAGAAATGCCTACATGATTAAAGAGGGATGAGCATCCAGGAATCCCCGGATTTCAGTGGCGAAGCGTGCCACAAACTGAGAGAGCGACTCGTCTTCACGTTGGGACAATGCTAGCAAAGTGGCCATTGAAGGCCTGGGTCGCATGCTAGTGAGGAAATTTTGCTCAAACTCCCTTGCGAGTTGGTCGAAAGACAAGACCGAGGACGGGCGCAACTGGCTGAACCACGCTCGTGCCGGTCCCCTGAAGGTGGTCGGGAATGCCTGAGACATTAAGGCATCGGAGGTGCCATAGAGGGCCATCTGAGCTTGAAACGCGATGACGTGCTCTGTAGGGTCGGAGCCGCCGTCGTACATCTCCAATGCTGGCAGCCTGAAGTTGAGGGGTACAGGCTTGTCCTATACTTCTTGAGTAAAGGGGGATCCACCCGAGTTGCCTTCGCCCGACTCGCCCCGTGACTTCTGGAACTCGCGCTGGAACTCGTCTAGGCGTTGGTTGACCTAGGACAACTGGATCCTGAACGAGTCATCCACCGAGTCGGACAATATGGTGTCAGGCTCGGAGTGGGGTGAAGTGATTCGATAGGGTGCAGGTATGCTCTGCTCGGGCGGACCTCTCGGGTCCATCATCTGCTCTCGAGCTTCTCCCGTCCCGACCTGCTCCTTGCTCGACCTTTGTCGTGTCGGGTCGATCGGGGAAGCCACTAGCTGCACGATCTGGGGAATGAGTGGGACGATCGTCTGCATCATCCCCGCCATTGCCTGCACTTGCTTGGTCAAGCTGAGGAATGCCTTGGGCTTCATGGCCGAGGGTCCCGTGGTAAGTCCGGGGGGCGACAACCCCAGGTCGTTGAATAGGCGCTAGTAGCGATCTGGCGTCGAGGTTGGGATTCCCCCGTCTCTGAGGACGGGGAGGGGCTGATCTCCGGGACTAACAGAGGGGTGATCGGCTAGTGGTTCTCCTTCGAGGAGAGCTCTTGTGAGATGCTCCTGCGACATGACCCTCCTTCTAGCGCTAAAAATGTTAGTGAACAAATACACCGTGGCTGATGAGTCAGCACGGCTTGGTTCACAGGTCGATGTCGGGAGTCTTCGGTCGTCTGAGCTGGTTGTCGAGGTCGAGAAGCTGGTTCGTGGCTCTTGTTTGAGACGTTGGTTGATGGCTCTCCGCCAGGATCTTGGTCGGTGCGTCGGGGGGAGGCGATCTCTCTTGATCGAGATGATCTTGCTTCGGGGATGGTGGCTCTCCTGCACAGAAGGCCCCGTCGGGTGGTTACCGACTATGGCCCCTCGATAAGTAAGTCAATGTGGGGTTCTGCTTTCTGCCTCTTTTCTTCCCCGGGCCGGATGCCGGCCAAGGGCTTTTATATCATTATACGAGGGTCGGTCGTACGTGGGTTTGGCGTGACGATCGATCCTTGAGGGGTGAGATGGTATCTTTGTGCGGCCGTCGTCCCGGGACGCGCGGAACAACGCCATGCGGCATCGTCCCGGGCTTACCGGGACAGGACATACCGAGTAACGTCTTGGTATGGTCTCTGGCTCGGCGCGTGGGGGTGCTCCTCTTGCTGACTTGGCTGTAGCGTGGTGTGGCACCGATTATGACGTGGCCTGGACCCGAAATATACCTTATCACCACCCATTTTCCCAACACCCCCATATATTTTGAATTGTTCGCTGTAGGTGTTTCACGACTTTATCGATTGTTCTTTTCGAAGCTTAGGTGATCAGGGAAGGAATTCAACGTATCATTCAAGAACAGGTTTCCAAACTTTTCATCAAGAAAGATTCCCAAATTATTATCCGATGGGATCAATGATTCGAGTCAATGCTCTTGGGCTACTCTTTTTACATCAAACACCTCAAGTTTGACCAAATTTGCTAGAGCTAGTCGGTCTACTAGCTTGAATTGGGATAGTGATTTCCCTGTTAATTTTTGTGATAATGAGCATCATACACTGCTTTGATGATTATGGATTAATTTAAAATATATTTTTTTAAAAATAATATAAAAAATTCTCTTTTTTTTTTTTTCAGATGCTAACTCAGTTGGGAATGATTTTATTAGATCACTACAACAGTGTAAGATCAAATATCATCTTCACTACTTAAATATTTAACATAAATAAAAACATACATCTTGTCACATTGTAACAGACCATAATGCACTAATGATTGAAACATCACTCACCTCCAATTTTCAAAATTCATTCACTTTAATGCTTCAATCCAAATTAATTTGGTTATCTACATTGGTAGATTGTAAAGTCCTTTCTTGAACCCACCTCCTTGCACGCTTAACATTGACCTTGATTGACAATTTGATTAATACTATGAACACTACTGTTCTTATTAGAGAAAGAGAGTGCGAGAGAATTCCTTTTTGTTTCCAAAATAAGTCAAAATATATGGATAGGTCCAACCTTTTCAATGTAAAAGAATCTAATTTACTCAGGATTACAAAACCCTAAACATCTGACAAAAGAACTGCAACTACATGGAGGAACATGTCATGTACAAAAAGGTCACTCTGGGAAACCAAATCAAGATGGTGAGAAGGATGAAATGGTGATTTCGCCAGATGAATGATCGAAGAACGCCTCTATCCCAGCAAAAGAGTCAGCTGCATTGACAGCAAGAGGCTTGCTCAGAAGCTTCACTCCTTGTTTCCAGTATCTGATAACTGAAATCGACATCCAAAGGATGGAATATTAGTAGTGCAGCAGATCATGAGCAGCAAGCTCAAAAACATCAAATTTGGAATGCTGGAAATTTATCAGATCATTATCATTTTAAGCTGCTAACAGCACTTGATTTCTCACTTGGTCCAGTTGACACAACAAGGGATTTTTTATTGTCCAACACCCAATCGATCCAAAGCGCAAAACCATGGCATATTCCCAATTTGGAAAACTCAATCTGCAGGATTATACAAAGTGGTAATATTTATTAATAATCATGACTATAACAACATCAACAAAGCCAAAAAGCCTCAACTATTTGGGGCTATAGATTTAGTTTGTAGATCTCCTGATTATATTATAGATTTAGTCTTATCCAGACATAAATAATCCTGCATCTTGAACAGGTAAAAACTGTAGACCGCATCATCCAGGATTACCTTTATTTTTCCAGAACATGTGTGAATGGGTTCTAAGAAATTGAACTCAACAAGTGGAAGAATCTCACTGAGTTCCTGTAGTAGACAGTTAATGAGTGAATAAACTTTCATAGTGGAGCCCATCGTATTAACAATCCAAATAACCAGGATTTTGCATGATTATTTAATTGTGTTTTGAACTTTCAACATAAGTACCTCAACCTCACCACACTGCCAAATGTAATAAGGCAGGCAAGGACCTTCCAGAATTGGAGGCAAGTCGCCACAGGCCCCTAAAGTCTCATTTACCACTGAGTGATCAAAGCCTTCGACATTTTTGAGGCTGCAACGACTTCTCCATAGATCCTTCACATAAAGAAAAGTAATTCTCCATCACCATAAAGAAGTGCCATAAAATTAGCTTGAAGCCAGTGGAAATTGTCAAATGTAAAATAGGAATAGAAAGGAACTCACTGGAAGTGACATAGCACAAACTTTTAATATTCCTTTGCACGGCATGATGACTGCATCTTCAGACAAAATAGAGTCGAGTAGAGTCCTCTCCTTCCTTCATTTTTAGGTAATAGAGGTTAAGGAAACCATAGAAATACTATAAAACACCTGCTAACCACAGAATGCATCAAAACTTAGCATCTTAATTCATTTAAATCTAGAAGTAACCGCTAGCTCAGGTGATCCCCCTGTCAAGTTTACATTGATGAAAAGGGGTCACTTCATACACCTCAGTACTGAGCTGTAGGACTCAAAAATCAAAGCTCAAACCATTAATTTGCTATCACAAAGACAGGGCCAAGTGCAGCTGAAGCAACATGATACATTCCAGTGGTAAATTAAGACAGGACCAAGCTGAGTCCAAGTTTGTTGAGATAAAGCAAAATTTCTATTACTTGAGGTTAAATTACAATTCATAGTATTTAGGGGTGTGTACAAACTATCTAATTATTCATTCTTTGGTGCAGTTAAGATCACCAATTTTATCTTCACAGAGTGAATAAGAATTGTAACAGGAACTCAATTGACTATTAAATAATTAGTTTTAGGAGTCCCAGAAAAAAGGGTCCTAATCTGTCTGGAAGATGGGTCCAAATCAATTAAAGTAGGGACAAGATCATCATAATCTTCGTTTTTACTCAAGTTTTGTGAATGAAAGAGTTTCTTTGATTCACTAGCCCTATTACCTATTGTTTCTTGAAGTCTTTTATTTTATTTTATATATACTTTGCTGGTTTCAACTGACAATCCTTAACCCCACTGCATCCTCCAGTCCATCAAAATATACATTACACAACCACCAACGTCCAGAGTCCAAACAACTGTCCTGGTGCTTGGTGTTGATACTAGTTAGCGGGTATGATATATGATATACAAATATAGTCAACGGAAATTCAGAACATATGAAGGCCGAAATACTGATGCAACTTAAAATTTTGCCTTAGAATGCTTGGATGAGGAATTATACACACAAGAAAATCCTAGCTAATTTTTTCATGTCCACCATGATTGTGTGCTCGTGGCATTGAAATTCATTCAGGTTAACAAAGAAAATATATTTTAATAAGGAGTTGTGCTCATGACATTGACATTCATTCAATGTCAATGTTTGTGTGCTGTGTGGGTTCAAAATGGCAGTATAGTACAGGGTAAATGATTTCAATCATGATATTATTGAGCTTATATCACCAACAAATACAATCATAAAAAACTACTAAAATTTTTTGTTGTAAAGATAATAAGAATGCCAATAAAAACAACATGCTTAACAAGGTAAAAAACCAAAATTGAATCAACAAACCACAAGCAGAATGCAATAACTTATAGACAAGACGATAATGATTTTAATATTGAGAAAGTCATTAAATTTTATAGCATAGTAAAAATAATGACTATAGCTTGTGCTTCGATCTACATTAACATATTCATTAATCTTATGCAAAAAGAAAAATGCAATTTGACCATATGGTTCAAGGAAATGCAAATGCCTGAAAGACAGAAGAACCAAAGTGTCAATAGCAAATTTCAAGAGGAAATAAACAGCTGTTATGGATACTCGTAAAACTCGATGACTAGGATTTAGTTTCATAAACATAACAAAGCCAACAATAATTTTTTTGAATCTCTCACCAAAATCGCAGATTCTGCCATGGGAGTGCCCCTTCATTTCCATAGTAAAATGGCTCTCCCACCAAAAAATCAACCTGAAAAGCAAAACAGTAAACAATGTTCTATAGTATCTGGAGAAATACAGTAAATAGAACATACATGATGTGATTTAAATTTTATACATTGTCTCATTTTCTTCATACAATGGTTGGATTGGTAAATGAGCAAAAACTATCTGACCAAGTAAATAATTTAGGTTTATGTTAAGAAGTAGATAAATAATTGATCATATGCATTACCAGCCTATCACTATGAGAGAAGCTTAAGAGGGAAAACAGAGTTGCACTCGCTACATGTTCTTAGATCACACATCAGACTGTGGCGACGGAAGGTTATATAGCTTCCACCATGATGCAGGATGGGGTGGGATGATTTAGGAATGCCTTGGTCAGAAATGTAATGCATATAGGGCAGTAAGCCGATACAACAAAACAGTTCAAAGAAAAAGACACCTATTTCAAATAAACCCTAAGCAGATAATACAATCACCTTTTGCTGTATAAGATTATCTGTGAACAAATATGATGCCCTCTTTCCAATGACCTTCACCCGATCCATAGAGAAACCATTTGAATCAGCAATGGCTCGCAGATACTGGGCACCTTTTTCTTGAATCCCAGGGAAACTTGATATTGTATTTGCATTTTTGGAGAGATATGAAATAAGAATTGTCAAGAACACGCTATCATCAGCAACAATACACAATGGAGCAGATCTGACATTCAACTGTTACAAAAAGTTCAGATATATGAGCAATACATGCATGAAAAATGGAAAAGCACAAAAGTACTTGCATGAGATTGTCAATGCATGAGGAGAAGAGCTTCTCTGAAGTTTAGATATCAACATCGGTAACAGGATTTAGAGCACATGCAATCTATCAATAACCTTTATCATGCTTGTATATACCAAGAAGTAAATAAGAAAGAAGTCCAAATGATGTGGTCACCATTTTTTCATATTCAACAGTCAAAAGCAACAGAAAATTGAAAATTTTTACATTGCTAAGCAATAAATTTGAAATTTTCCAAATCATTTGCAAGTTCACTGGATAGCTTGACTACAAGCTGTTTGCTAAAAGATTGCTTGAACTATCAACATTGGATAAACAATAAACATAACTATAAGTCCTTACTGTATTTCTCATAGCATTTATAAATCCCGACCTCCAATCTTTATCTCCATAAACTGCAACTCTTTCCGGTGAAAGCTCTAAAAGACAGTTCCCAAAGTTGAAGTTGTTACAGCATGTTTGGTCATCACACTTAAGATGATATGAAATCTTAATTTCATCATAAGCAGCTTTAAAGAGAACAAGTTTGTCCTTCGAAACAGGCAGTCCTGCCCCTGAAATGAACCAAACACATTGCTTCCAGTGATCACACCAATTCTCATTACCTATTCACAAAAAAAAGGTCATTAAACACCTTAATTGGTCATTGGCCGTAACTATTTGACTAGATCTATAATGCAACTACATGACACAAGGTTGTCAACATAGAATCTTGACAGGTTCCGTTTGACAATTTATGAATAAACTTGAAAAGACATCTATATGAGGCCTTTATTTGCCAGAAGTTGATGTCACATTTGAGAAATCATGAACATAAAAACAGAGCATCTAAGAGCTACTAGAATGCTTAAAAAGAAATTATCATCTTTTCCCTGTATGTAAATAAATTAACATATTTCCTTAAGGAATAGAATAGGTGTCAGCATGACTCATGTACTGGTCAATTTTTCACTATGCTATCACAAGCAAATTCATAACTCAAAAGAGATCCATAAATAGTTTTTTCACCAAAGTATTAACTTCCACTGACTTCAACAAGTAGACAAAATTTAATGCAATCATTACATGTAGTAGAAAGATATATTGTTTGGACGAAATACATATATGATGAAATCATGTCATCCATAAGTACATATACAAGGTAGCTTTGTGAGAATGATTAGAGAAGAAGGATCAGACATGCATAACAAAAAAATACTTGGTAGCATGTTGGGCTCGTTCACAAGTACTAGGATATAAGAACTAGGAATGAACAATGCATTCTTTCTCTCTTAAACATGATTAGAAATATATCCCAAGTCTACTTCTGAGTCTTGGCCCTAGAAGCTCCTTTTTCAAGTCTCCAACCTTCCGATGTCCACGAAACTCTCCTGTGAGATTTTGCTTTAAATACAACGTATCCTATGAACACAAACCACAACTTACATTGTCAACATTTAAAAAAAGGGAGACTTCCATAGTGATATTTTCCCATGAAATAAACAGTCTTTTTTTACATTGTCAACATTAAAAAAAAGGGAGACTTCTGTAGTGATATTTGCCCATGATATTAACATAGTTTTTTTTTTTTTTTACTGTTTTAACCTACATGCTTTTGTTCATTATATAAGGTCTATAAATGAGTGACTTAAGTTAAAATGTTGTACATTCAAAAAAAAAAAGCTCAGGATATTAGTATTCTTGAAAGCACATATGACAGGGAATAACTAGTGCAAAGACAAAAGTAACCAGAAACATATTAGGTATCTAGAGTCACTCTACTGTCATGTATTCAAGATGAAATTCATAGAGGCATGTTGTCTGTTGATGATATTCTAATTATCAATGAGAACAGAATAGGAACCAAAACTAAAGAGAACAATTGAACGAAACTTTAAAATTTATTTTAAGTGGCACCAATCATAAGGTACAGTTTTAGCAACATTAAAAGAAGAAATGAATGTTCATAAAAATAGATGAGCAAGAAACTTCTGAAGGTAAAATAAAAGATTCCAATATGTTGGATACCTGATTTATAATTAATTTAACACAAACAGGATACTAACAAGCAAGGAATGAAATATCGTACCATACCGAAGTTTCGACGTTCGCTCGGTACGGTATGATACTGTATACCGAGCGGTATATATATATAAAATTCGGCGACGTCGCCTCTCTCTTCTCCCAAGCACGGCGACGTCGCCTCGTTTATATATATATAAAAATTAAAAAATATATATTTATATATATAATGTTATATATATATATACACAATGTATGCAATACCGTACCATACTAGTGTTTCGAGGTTGGCTCGGTATGGTACGGTACTGTGTACCGAGCGGTACGCTAGGGCGTATCGAGCGGTACACCTAATTTAGGTGTAAAACCCTCCGAAAATACTTGAAAATAAAAAAAAAGTTAAGATAGGGTTTTTAAGTTAGAAATAAATATAGTAATAGCATAAGTTTAGCAAAATCGATGTAAATTAGGTAAGAATAGTATCACATATCTTTTTCGGACTTTGAAGAATATCTTGTGCAAGGTTCGTATTTCAGTCCATTACGAATTGTCCTTATGTAAACATACTTCTTGATTAAAAAGTTCTTCCTCTTAATCTTCCCAAATTAGCCTTGATTCAATTCACAAATCGTTGTTTTGTAAAGTTTAGAAGAGCACAAATGTGAGAAAAAGAGAGTTTGAGATAATTTAAGAGAGTATGAAAATGTAATGGAGTGAAATAGGGGAGAAGAAGGGGTTTAAATACTATGAGAAAGGGCTCCAATGGTCAATTTGACCGTTGGAGCACTGTATCACTATTACCGAGTGATTTTAAATATTTCTTTCTCTCTACTGTAGCACGTTCCGTCCGGGAGTGGACGATCCGTGTACCGGTATGCCATCGGACCAGTACGTACCGGGTGGTACCATTCGAAATTGCATACCATGTATATATATATGTATATATATATATATATGTATATATATATTCCATTCCGTCCTGTAACGGGCGGTCCGTGTATCGGTCAGCTGATGGATCGGTACGTACCGCCTATACCGAACGGTATTATTCGAAATTGCATACCTTGCTAACAAGACAATTTCTTATTAAATCAAAGCAGGTAATTGATGAGAAGAAGCACATAGAAAGTTGTATGAGAATCTAAAGCCCCTTGAGTTATAAATGTTGACAAATAGTCATTAGGCAAAACATGAGTTAAAATGTTCAAGAGATTGAACGTATCAAAATACATGAAAAATGAGAAAGTTATGCTGAATATCTTATGCTTCTATAAAGTATAAAAAAACATATCTAGATTAGAGAAAATTTTGGGGTTGTATCATCAAGGACTATTCTCACTAATGACACGAGTGAAAGTAATGGAAGAGCAAATAAGTTATTAGAAATTTCCTGAACTATCTTGCGATAGTGCTTTGACAAAGCTTAATGTCACATAAGGATCCATGGAGCTCACCCTAAAATGTTGTGACCAACGACTTACTGCTATTGTTGTTATTGTTCATATGCATAATATTTAATTCATTCTGTTATCATTTATATCAAGAATCACATGTTAACATGTTTCATTTAACTTTCTGCCATTATATCAAGAATCATATATTGTTTATATTCCGCAGGTTTACTAACATTCCTAATTTTACTTATTTTTCCTTTAAAGAGGGGCTGAAATACCAAATTAGTCATCTAACTTAGACAATCTGGCTAATTCCATCAAACCTAAATCTCAGTTTTCATTCGAAATGAAACCAAAACTAATGCTTCAAACTTGCATAAAAAGCAGCAAAAGAAACATAATCCAGATCCAACTTGATCAATTTTAGCTAGATTCCTTAACCCATTTATTGGAATATTAATTTACTCCACCAAGGCAAGCAGTTTCCACGATGTCATCTTAGGTATAAATTTTCATAAAGAACAATAATTGTTTTCTAACAAACACAGCATAAAAACTTTAAAATGGCAGCCAGCAAGTAGTTACAACTGGTGAAGTGTCTTCTTGATATGTCCTATTGGGGTGTAAATATTATGTAGTAGAGATATTGAGATCAACTTTCTAGGTTTCAAAGGAATAGTCACCGAATAGATGCACATTGCTTTGTTCATTAGGATAAACATTACAATGACTCAACTCACCAGGGATACAATTTTCTACCATTCCATTATCAGGACAGTTTGTCCATCTAGGAGCTGTAGAGTAGAAGATTGAACCCTCCTCATCCAACTGAAGCACCCACCTGCAAATTGAAGACCAAATAAGCATCATCCACTGTAAAGTTTCCATCTCAGTTGACTACATTTGCATGACCATTACCAAGAAATTACAGCAATAACATTTCCGTCACCGCTAGCTTTTATCGACATTTCAATTTCACCATGACTCTCTGGTCTCTTCCAAAAGTCAAATTCAAATATTTTGAAGGGTTCTGATAACTGTATGGATAGTGGATATTACACACGGTCTAAAAAAATTATAGAATCTAATGTATCATCGAGCCTTGGAAAAGAAAAAAATGTACCAATCGTATCTCTCTTGACATTGCAGTGCAGTGCATGGCATATTGCTGTTTTTTTATGCCAATAACCCTCTCCAAACCAGCAGGTGTAAGATGAATCCCATCTGATAAAATTATTTCGTTGCTAAATAAATCATGCAGCTTCCACAAGAATGGGCTCTCAACTAGCTGGAACATTAACAATGTAGCCATGTAAGTTAAATTCTTTTCAAAGATCTTAGTTACTTTCTGGCAATAAAGATGTTTTTATCAAGGGTATAATCAATAACAACAACAACAAACAAGAATAATGTAACTATTCGGTATCAGCTACATGCATCTTTTCCCATCATTGGGCTTTGCATAAGACATTCAAGAAACTTCTTGGAGTTTCTAATATATTCTTCTTAGGTTTCCATCCACCTCTCTATTAGGATCCTTTTTATTTTCTGAACTTTGAATAATGTTTTATTGAGTTTGTCTAGTTCAATAAGAGTCGGATAAGGGCTTATTTGAGATTTCTTTATTTATTAGGAGTTTAAGTCCTGATGGACTAAGGGGTGGAACTCTATAAATATTGATGTACCTATTTCTTTTCATGATCTATGAAATGTTATTTCAGTCTTTTGGCAAACCCTAAGAGATCAATCCCCTCGAAGTGATCATCACTTTTCTTTCTTTTCTTTTATAATAAACCCTAGGGTCTTATCATTTGGTACCAGAGCAGCAATCCTCAGCATCACGCCGCAGCCATCATCTTAAAAAAAAAAAGAGTAGCCGACAGTCACGCCCCATCCCGCTCAACCAAGAAAGGGCCACCGCCGCTGTTTCCCAGCCACCGAACCACCCCCTCGCCGCTCCTAGCCCTCGGCGACGCTGCTCCCAACCACACCACCGCTGTTGCCTCTCAGCCTCGGCAGTAACCTTCCCTC
This sequence comes from Musa itinerans, assembly GCA_001649415.1. Lineage (NCBI taxonomy): Eukaryota > Viridiplantae > Streptophyta > Magnoliopsida > Zingiberales > Musaceae > Musa > Musa itinerans. Next base: position 18,967 of record LVTN01002168.1, on the reverse strand, counting down.
CTCACAGCGACCGAAATAGAGCTACTCCCCACGCCCATCGCAGTTGTTTCCTTCTTCTCCACCATCATCGACAATAGTCCCTGCAGCCTCAACCCTCGATCGCTCACGATCCCTCGACGCTCTTACCCCACGCTGTAACATCCCTCATTTTTTAAAATTTATAAGGACTTATTTGTAAATATGAGGATTTTTTTTTATTATCTATCATCAAAAATACTTATATAGTACTTTAACAATTCAGTTTATTATATCAATATTAAATTATATGGAGGACTTGTGGCATTAGCAAGGATGAGCCACTTGCATTTATTCTAAAGTTGACACCTAAACCTCCATGCATGCTTGCCACCTCACTATTTTAGCATGAGCCAAACCTAAGTAATTTAAGGCACAATTGAGGGAAACTTTGCAGCCAACGTTAGTTTGAGAAGAAGAAGAAGAAGAAGAAGAAGAAGAAGAAGAAGAAGAAGAAGAAGAAGAAGAAGAAGAAGAAGAAGAAGAAGAAGAAGAAGAAGAAGAAGAAGAAGAAGAAGAAGAAGAAGAAGAAGAAGAAGAAGAAGAAGAAGAAGAAGAAGAAGAAGAAGAAGAAGAAGAAGAAGAAGAAGAAGAAGAAGAAGAAGAAGAAGAAGAAGAAGAAGAAGAAGAAGAAGAAGAAGAAGAAGAAGAAGAAGAAGAAGAAGAAGAAGAAGAAGAAGAAGAAGAAGAAGAAGAAGAAGAAGAAGAAGAAGAAGAAGAAGAAGAAGAAGAAGAAGAAGAAGAAGAAGAAGAAGAAGAAGAAGAAGAAGAAGAAGAAGAAGAAGAAGAAGAAGAAGAAGAGGAAGAGGAAGAGGAAACTTTGTTTGAGGTTTTGCATCAACTCCCCACATTTGGGAAT